>JAVSCE010014068.1:180000-234377 GCA_032199065.1 Smutsia gigantea | reverse complement strand
AGAGAGTGGGAAGAGAATGTGTAGAAATAAATGGCCTTTTTTTTAAAAAATAGGTTTGAAGACAAAGCCTTAGAGGCTGGAGTTAGTTTTTTAAAACTCAGTACCTATTTCTGTTTTTAAATTATTCAACTTAAGCAACACAGTGAAGAAAGTTAGCCAGAAGTACCCTGTAAGGTTTGTACTATAGGTACTGAAGAACTGTGATTCCCAAACCTTGGTTTGCCCTATCCCAGAATGTTCCTAGAAATATCTAAAATTAATATGATTCCATACACTTTATTATCCCAATTAAAAAAATATATAGCAATTAGAATACTGTGTGATGATACTGACAACAATTAGGCATATGATTCCAAATGAGAATGGTTGGCACCTTGCTGTTAAAAGCAGGCTTCAAAAAAAAACTATTTGTATTTCATCCTAATTTTCTTAAGAAATTTTAAAACATTGTACTAAAAGTAGTTTAATGTCATAGAAATCAACTAAGCTGTTATGCACGCCTGGAAGTCAAGAGCATTTGTAAATCCATATTTAAAAGTTAATTTCTCTCAAGCATGATTTTAATTGTACCTATCCAAAGAACAGCTTTATTTCAGTTCCGCAAATACTCACTTTTTATGTACCTACTATTTATTCCCTGCTGTGTGGGAAAATAGTATGGTCAGTTTCCAAAGATCACTTGACACTTAAATCAATAAATATGAACAATGATATATACTGGGTTTATTTATTTTTAAAATGGTGCTGTTAACTTCAGTTGAAAAAAAAAAGAATGATTTTGCCTGCAATCTGAGCACTATGTTATTTAAATTCAAAAGTCCTTTGAGTAGAATGTACTGATTATAAGTGACGTAAGATAACAATCAGCTGGTCCGGCAAATTTCATCTTGATTTTATAGATAGATACAGTTAAACAGGTACAAATGTATATATGTGTGTATGGATGAATTTATGTATGTAGAGAAAGAATAGAGTCTCCAGGAGAAAAAGAAGAAACAAGGGAGGCACTTACCACTGTGTGAATTCAGGTGCATTTCTAGAGCTCGGGCATTTGAAAAGCTCTTGGTGCATTGTGGGAAGGGGCACAGGCTAGAAATCTGAGGAGAACTGTCTTCATTTTCTTCTGACACTGGAGCAGCTTCTCTTTGCCTCCCACTGCAATAGTACATTAAATGGGCTTGCAGATTCCGCTCACTCCGATACCAGATGCCACAGGACTTACAAGGGAATATATCCTCTGCAGGCAAAAATACAGGGACACGTTAGCTGCTGTAAATTTGGAGCCAACCATGGGTAAAGCAGCGTTTAGTTCAATTTTTCTCAGAGACTGTGCTCAGGTTCTGAATTAAGCAATCGGACAGTGACGAGTGCAGCCCTGACTGTTGTTCCACAGTACAGGACTAAGCTTTTGAAGAAATGTTACGCTCGGTGCAATTTACCTTCCCACAGACTCTTTAGAAAGTAGTGTAGGAGACTCCAACATTAAAAGCACAAGATATTAAATTTAAATTGTTCACATTGTATTTATGGTTTAGAAAAAGAGGCATTTATAATGAGCAATGTGAATTGGTTTATCTGATTGATTAGAAGGTAAGGATCTAATGGCTGAACTAAAGTCAGCCCTAATGCCAACTCCTGATACCATTTGTCCATTTACTAAATTAGTTACAGAATGTCTACTATGTACCATACTGTAGGCTGGGTTGGGTATAAAACAAAATGAAAAGACTAAACAACTGTTGTCCAAGTTGCTTACAGTCTCTTTGGCTAATGAACGAGTATTCAGATAATTACATCAGAATGCAATGACTATTCTAATGGCGGTGTCTGAGAAGAGCTTTTGGCATGGAAGAGGCACCAGGCTGGTTGGAGAACTAGAGGGAGGATGAGGTCAGAGAAGGATTTAGAGGGAAGATGATGACATGCCTTAGCTGAATTGTGGAGAATGAAATCAATCTAGTCAGGTGATGAGAGTTAGGTCTTCCTGATCAAAGGAATGGCCTGGAGAAAGGCATGGGAGCCTGGGAGAGGGACTGGGTAGAGGCCAGAAGGCTGGGAGGCACGAGGGGGCTGTTCTGTATGGCGGAAGCAAGGGGCCTGATGAGGACTGGGAGAGGGGAGGCTGTAGAAGGCAGGGAGAGATTTCCACCTTGCAGGCTCTCTTAAGAAGATTAGATTTTTATCTCAATTGTTATGGAGAATCACTGAATCATTTGAAACAAGGGACTGGCCTTCTCAGATAGTATAAAATCCTAATAGTGGAGTCAAGATCTGAAAGTAGTGAATTTGTAGGCGGCAACTGCAGTAATCTAAGGGGAACATGACAGAGTTTGAGTTGTAGCTAATAGTCATGTACTCATGCTATGATAAGTATTTTTCATATATTCACTCATGGAAAATTTCCTCATGTGAGTATTTCACCCCTGCATCCGCTTACAGGAAAGGGAATGGAGGCTCAGCAGCTCGCTCATGATCACGTGAATGGGCGGACCTAGTGCAAATCGCTCATGATCACGTGAATGGGCGGACCTAGTGCAAATACTCTTCTGCAGCACCTCAGTAGTGAGGCGATCACAGAGAGAAAAGTTATACTGAGGAAATAGAACCAAGTGGAAGGAATGACCTCCTCTTTGCAGTTGGATGCTAGAGCAGAGGGTAAGTTTCTCCTCCATGTCTGGGCTTCTTGTTAGCATTTCTGGATGAGTGACCATTTCATTAATCTTTACAGGGAAGAGATGAGGGAGAGGTGACAAGTTCAGGCTAGGGCGCATGCAGAAAGCAGAGTATAATCTCAAATATAATTAGAATTAATAAGCACACACTGGAGCTTCACATTAATATAAGGTATTCCTGGTGTTGCTGGTAACAAAATCCTTTTGCCTCAAATTCAAGTTGGGCCCATGTTATTTCAAGTGCCTCACTATCTGAATCAATGAAAAGATCTGGTAAAAAAAAAAAAAGAAAAATGTTTATATTTACATTAAGGAAATAAAAAATGGAGCTTGGGTTGGGTGCACTGGATCCACTGATTTGGGTGCAGAGGAATCCCAGAAACACCTGGGGATTTCTTTAAAGGATACTGTGATAGCAAAAACATGATTATTGTTGAATATTTGTTTATTTGTAAAATATCAAGACATCATTGCAGTCTTTAGACTTCTTTCCTGCATCATTCAGAGTCTGAGGGATTTTTAAAGACACTTTTGTCTAAACACAATATTTCACTTACCTACTAGCTTTAGAATCTCTTCTTCTCCTAAGATGTTACTGCTATTCAGGTTTTATCAAAGAACTGGATAAAAGCAGAGCTGATCTAGAACTCAGATCTTGGGACTCTTAGACCACCGATTTTCTGTCATGTACAGTGTCACTTTGTATGTTCAAGGAATACAAACTAAGTTCAATAGTCATGTTAACAAAATATAACCACAAATGTACATTTGCCAGGGCATATTTTTAAAGTCTCCACATAAATTATTTCTAAGTTTATATGTATTTGTCTTTATTTTCTTATATTTTTTTGGTATTAGCTGATGTCTTGATTTATTCAGGCCACATTTCCTTTTCATTAATATATCTAATCAAAATTTGACTTTTTTTTAAAATCTTGTTTTTAAGTTTCTAATTCAATAGCCCTTAAAGAATACCAAAATTATTTTCATAGTGGCATCAGTGAAAACTGTTAGTTGGGCTTCTTGTAGCTAAGTAGCCTTGAATTCCATTCAACTACTTTAGAATACTGGGGGGTTTTGTGTGTTATATTCAGGAATCCAACCTGAAACAAATGAATTTATATATATGTTTTAATACTCCCATGAGAAGTGATCACACATACACTCAGTCACACCTACACTTAGAAGATAAAACAAAATCACACCACTGGAGAAAATAGTCTGTCCTTGGTTGCCTGTCAATAGACATTATTTTTTCTTCTCCCATAAATACCCATCATGACTACAAAGCTCTTGTACTGGGCTGTTGCACTCAGCACTTACTATTGACAATAGCTGTAGGCAAAATAGAAGCCATGGCAGCTTGCTGAGGAAGCAGCTGAATTGAGTCCAGCAGGCGTGCAGGGTACATCCCTTCTGTAAGAGTCATCTGACTGGCAGCTTGTAGCCTTGAGTCAAAATCCACCACAAAGGCAATTAGCTCTTCACCTTCGGAGATGGCCTTCGTAGTTGTGCACCAAAGCTGACCCCCTATTAAGAAGAAAAAAGGAAGAGAAAGATAGAATTGACACAATGCGTGAGCCTGCTGTACACGAGACTGATGTCAATAGCACCTTCTCATGTTTTCACAGCAGATTCTACTGGGGTGGAGTGTTTGATCAAGACAAGAGCTGCATTCCTCTACTCTCCTATGTGCAACACTGTATTCCTTGCATTAAACAGACTGTTCAGTGACTAACAGTAGAAGGTTAGTTACGAACCAAGAATACACCTAATCTGTGGAGAGTGTTGTCAACAGTGTGCCTTCCAGGGCTTACCTTAATCATTAACTGTGCTAGCACATGGTATGGTGCTGAAGAACGAGCATGGTAGGGATCCAACTGTAGAAATTTCGTTCAGGGGAGCCTTTGAAGTTTCTCTTCCTGTACCTTCTGGAAATAAAAAGCTATTTCTTTCTCTTTTTCTCCTCACACACACTCTCTCCCCAAAATACTTGTATTATATCAATACCAGATGCCTAAAACTATAAAACAAGTAAACAAAAAGCTCCTAAAAATCTAGAAAGTGAAAGTAAAATTCCAGTTAGTTTTACTCTCCTTATGTCTGCTGCCATTTTTTTTTGCCTGCGTGATCTTTACTTATATAATATTCCTTATAATGCAGCTTCTTTATCTCCATTTACCCTGATTGAACTTCCTGAAAAGAAGATACACCAAAGATCCTTTTCAAAAAGGCTTATTTAAATAAAGATTTGTTTAAATGAAAATATCCCTTTCTTCAAACACTAAGATATACTCTGACTCTGTGCTTCAAATAATCACATGTGGTGCATTAAAAAGAAATTTAACTATGCAAGTACATCTTCTAATGTATTGGAATGCGATAGCGAATCCTCATTTATTTAACATGTTTAGACAGGCAAAGCACTTATATTTTGTTATCTACACTTTCAGGCCTAGATAGGTATCCTATACAGTTATGTCTGAAATAATGTGGCATACTTGATATGTTATAAGGCTTTTTTTCTCATTGTGTATATATTGCAAGGCTATATATTATACTCATTAGGCAAGCAAAAATTGTGCCCATTCTGATAAGTAATATTGCTGTTTATCTTTCTGCATAACTGTCTTTTCAACTGCACTTCATTTTTTTCCACAATGAAGAGATTATAGTTTTTAAACAACTTGTGGTAAAAATCTGGTGGAAAAGATAACAGCACACGGTATGGCAGAATTGTGCCGGGGAATTAGGACACTGCTTCAGAGACATCCTGGACAATCAATTAAGCCAGTTGATTAAAGTTGAAAGGTAAGCAAACAAAACGCCATCCATGACAGTACATGTTTGTGATAAAGCGAAGATTACATACCACAAATATTTGTGAAAGTTTCAAAGTAAAACACAAATATACTAAGACTAAAAAATAGCAAGTTTTTGTTTCACATTAACTCAAACATATCTGAAAGCACACAAGTTTGCCAAAGTTGAAAACCAGATTCACTTTGGCAATGATTGATTTATTTACAAATACAGCCGCTAACCTGCATCACTGTGGAATCAGATGAGCATTAAGAAGTGCTAAGTGACGGGCGATGTTTCTGCTGGTGACGATTCTTCCCGCTGGAAGCCTGTGTGCGGCTGCTATGCCTTCTCTGATGGGCATGCAGACCCAAACTACTTACAGCTGTAGACAAGGTACTCATTTGCCCTTTATCTTTCCCCTGGGATACAGCTGATTAAGTGAGTCTGTGTAATAGAGAGGTGGGGAGGGAGAGCCAGGCACTAATATTCAGGTTAGTCCATAGCCTGCTCTTTTGGAGTCACTGAATTTCAGAGATGAACTGAATGACTTACATTGTTGGAAATAACTTACCATTTTTGATAAATGTCCCATATTGGTAAATCCAAGTATGGGTATCTTGTGCAAAAAAAATTGTTTGGACTCAGGTACCCAGGAGAAATTGAGGTTTTTTTTTTAGTGAAGAACCACTCACGGTCAACCTTTATCACAGCAGTGAGCTATGCAGCAGGGTGACTCAGAATACCCGTGGCTCAAACTTGGAACCAAAATGAGCCAATAAATAAATAAAATAAAATTCACGAATAAGAAATACAGAGAAAAGTAAACAAGAAATGATTTTTCTATGCTATTAAACAGCCTGGCAGTTGTAATACAGATCAGTGCTTTCAGACTTAGTAATGTTTTATATTTTATTATCTTTATCATTTTATCTCATTTTATGGCTTGGTTCAGGGCATATCCTTTTAAAAGGCTGAATTAGACTGAAAATGGACTAGGTAAACTTGCTGAGGAAGTCATTTGCCTTAAGATTTAATCTTTTAAGCCATTCATTCCCCAGCTATTCTTTGAACTCTCTGTTGTGTGCCAGACTGGGCACTATGGCTTCTTCACACACCTCTACACAACTAGAATGCACACATGTAAACAGATAAAGTACAATACCATATGGTGGTGTCATCCCTTAATGCTAAAGAAAATGTAGGAGGGAGTAATTGACACTTCTTGGTGGAGTCAAGCAAGCCATCCAAGGTGACTTTAAAATTGACTCATGAAGGGACTCTGTCCCCTCCTGGCATGAGCTGGGAGCTCTGTCCTCTTGCTTTACCTCTAAATAAAAGCCTCTGCCTTGCTTTTCTAAAAAAAAAAATTGACTCATGAAGAATAGAGGTAAAATAGCACAAGCAGGTATAGGGGAGGCCCGACAGGTACACCGTTACCGGCAGAGAAAGAAGCAGGCATGCAAGTGCAGGACTATGGAAGAGTCTGACTGGTCCTGACAGTGGCTCAGAGGCCAGCGGACCTTGAGCTTGGGGTCTGAGGCAGAAAGGGGTAGGTTATGGTCAGTGGTGTGCTGGAGCCTGCCTGCTCTGGGTGACAGGGCAGAATGTTCAATTGTCAGGAATTCTGTGTGCTGGTCGATATCACACTGGTAACTTGTAATTGGCGAGAGTTGTAGTATCTGCCACTGGAACTGGCAACCATTATAAATCAGGGTTCCTCCCACAAAAAATTTAGAGCATAGTGAGACAGCCTTGAATGTATCATGAAAGCAGCTGTCTGTGGCTCATGGTGGGGAGATGGTATATACTCATTTGAGTGAATAAATGAACAAATTCTTGAAAGGGGCTTTTCTCCTCCCAGACTAAAGATCTCAGGGTGGTCAGCGGAGTCAGTTGAAGGAGCAGGAAATATCACCACAAGGGCCATTCTGAGGCTGTTGCACTAGCTCAGTTGTGAGAAGCATGAATTGTGAGGGAGGAAAGGGCCAGGTTCAGCATAGATGGTTGAGAGAGGGCTGCAGTGATTTCATGAGATGAGTAAGAGAAAGAAGCTGTTGCAAATGACAGAAAGGTTTCTGGTTTGGGAAGTCAGACGACGGGGATGCCACAAATGAAGCAGTAAGGCTGGTGTCTCAACAAGCTGTACAGCCGAGAAGGAGGCAGTCGGCATTTATTAGCAGTGCTTTCTTTGGCCAGGTAGGCAAAGTGGCGTATGTACTGCATCTACTTTAATCCTGTTGATTACTCTGTGTGGTGCTGATATTTTCCTCATTCTAGAGTTAAGAAAATTGAAGCTTGGTGAGTTTAACTTACGTGCTGAAAACTACACATGTGATCTGTGGCAGAACCATGATCTAGACCTCTCTCTGCCCAACTCCAAAGTCCAAGTGTACACATGAATGCTTGTTGTGTGTGTGTGTGTGTGTGTGTGTGTGTGTGTGCATGGAAGTAGTGAATTCCACTTTGAAAATGTAGAGTCTAAAGTACCTGAGAGGCTCCTGGGTGAATGTATCTAGGTGGCAGTTGGAACTTGAAGGAGACATGGAGACATAGGCTGGAGAAAAAAAATATTTTGGAAGTCATCAGCACATTCTAAATGACTGCAGCTGCTCTTTACACTAATATGGATGCGCAAAGACTACATAGTGAAATGAAAAGGACCACACATTGAAATTTGGGGAATCTCAACATCGAAGATGGGGGTAGAAGAGAAGGGATCATTTAATGATACAGAGAGCATATATTTGGAAAAGTTGGATCTCACCACATACATAAAGGATTGGCTCTTTGAGACTGGATGAGTTTTTTTAGATGGTGAATTTTGAGTATACAACTTGAGGAGAGATATCCCAAGTGTGGAAACATGGCTTCAATTCCTGATTTAGATAAAATATTCTAAATGTGACTGCTAGTGGGGGATGGATTCCCATCTAGAAGGAGTATGAAAAATGGAGCCAAACTCCCAGGGTACAAATTATGGCTCTGACACTTACTGTGTGATTTGAACTTATCACCTAAGCATTCTGCCTATAAGTTTCCTCATCCTTGGAAATAGGGATAATGTTAATAATACTGAACTCATATTGTTATTATGAGGCTTAAGTAAGCTAATATTTGTGAAAGCTTCAGAACTGCTGGCATATAATAAATGCCATACAGTTATTAGACATTATCTTTTTGGTTTGATCTGGTTGAGACTATTTTCTCATTCTTATTGCCTTGCTAAATCCAAGAAAAGAAATCTCACCAGAAAGAAAAACAAACCTATGAATTCAAAGAGCATATATATCTTTTACTGCAGAGAGCAAAACTGTTTTAGGAAAGAAGGCTAAGGTTGCATCCATTTGTGGCTCACATATTGTATCTTGACCAGTTAGAAACAGAAATAGTTTCTAGCAATCTACATGGGGCTGAGGAGTAGGAAAACCAGTTTTCTACTCTACTAGGGTTTTTAGAGCCTAGGGTAAATACAGCCAGCTCTAATTAATAATTGAATGGAAGTCAGTAGTATTTATTTTAAGAAGCAATCTGAGTATGTGAAGATGCTAAGTCATGTTGATATTTAGCTGTTTTGGTGTCTTCACAGATTGACCTATGACTTTGTTCAATGGAAACAAATCACAGGTGTTATATTTGGCTTTAAAATGAGAGCCCCACTATCAAAAAACAAAAACAAAAAGGTAGAAAATAACACGTATCAGCAAAGATGTGGAGAAATTGGAACACTTGTGCACTGTTGGTGAGAATGTAAAATGGTATAGCTACTAAGGAAAACAGTATGGCAGTTCATCAGAAAAATTAAAAATAGAATTACCTTATAACCCAGCAATTCCACTTCTGGGTACACACTAAAATAAACTGCAAACAGGGTCTCCAAGATACTTGCACGACCAGGTTCATAGCAGCATTATTAGAAACAGTTACAATATGGAACCAACCCAAGTGTCCACTGACAGATGAATGGGTGAGCCAGCTGTGGTATATACATACCCGGGAATATTCAGCTTTAAAAAGGAAAGAGATTCTGACAAAAGGTGTAAAATAGATGAACTTTGAGGATACTATGCTAAGTGAAATAAGCTAGTCTCAAAAGGACAAATAATGTAGATCACACTTATAATGAGGTAGTCGGTGTATTCAAAAATCACAGACAAAATGGAGTATGGTGGTTCCCAATGGCTGGCGGCAGAGGGAAATGGAGAGTTACTGTTTAATTGGTAGAAAGTTTTAGTTTTGCAAGATGAAAAGATTAATGGCTGCACAGCAATGTTAAGGCCACCGAACTGTACACTTAAAAATGGTTAAGACAAGAAATTTTATGTTGTATGTATTTCATCACAAAAACATTGGAAAAAATTAGAGCACCATTTTTTCACTAAAAAAAAAATCTGTGAACTTCAATATCTGCACAAATTTCTAGTCAAAGCTAAGGATAGGAATATAGCTTTTATAAAGTGCTTTCCATATGAGATGGTTTAAAAAACACAAGAGTAACATCTTTTCTTTTAAGATTTTTCTAGAAAACCTACTTTAAGAAAATACTGCTTGAAATCTAAGTCCCTGGTTGAATGAAATTGCTGCTGAGATAGACTTTCCTTTATTTGGCCACACTGTTTTCATTCAAATGACTTTTGGAGACTTGTGTACATTTGAAAACTGTGAGAAATGTAGCTCCAGGTTACTCTGTTGATTTGGGTTTTTGCCTGTTTTCAGCACCGGTGAAGTGTTCCTGTCAACTCTCCATAGATATGAAATTTCAGGAATCTAAACAGATGTTTTTTGTAGCTTTCATATGCAATAGTTTTCTTAATGCCCCCAGATTTATTCCAAGCAAAATTTCAATATTCTAATTCACACGGATAGCATATTGATCTGAAAACAAATAGAATTATGTAAGGGGGCTGGGTGCCCATTTGGCAATATCAAATAGGCTTATTTGGTAAAACTCTTACAACTTTCTTTGCACAGTCTTCAGGAACAAATGATCTCAGTTTAAGGGATTACATGTTAATAATGAAGCATAGCTGGCACCCAAATCATTGAAATTATTTTTGTTTTCACTAGAAAGAACACTTGACTGGTGGGTAAGAAACTTTAGTTCTAATCCTGACTTGATTATTGGCTGCTGTGTGATCTCAGAGAATTGCTTTACCTACATCATATCTACAGCCTTAGGCTAGATAACCTGTAGATTATTATCATCAAGTTGGGAGCAACTTTTTATGCTTCTATGACCAGTGTGCTAATAATAGTAATAACCACACGTTTGTTAAGTGGTTACTATGTGCTATGCATGCATTCTGTGCTAAGTCCTTTGCATGCATTATATTCATTTCTCCAAAGAAAGCAGTGAGGTGGCTTTCATTTATTCCCATTTTACTGTGAGATCATGAGTCTGGAAGTGTACATAAGTTTTTCAGGGTCACACAGGTGAAGGGGAATTGGAAAAAAGAGGAGATAAGGGAGGTAGGACTAGGCAGTTTGTCTCTAGTCTGTATGAAAAAACAGGTGTCACAAGTTATAGCGCCATCTGATGTTCACCAAGTAACTACACAGCACCTGACTTCAATTACTATTTGAGTACAGTTATCTGAAGCAGAAATAAGAGGGTCACTTTATGAAACAGCATCAAGAAGATTACAGTGATGAGATACAGCTCTTCAGTGCATAGCTACAATCTGTAGAATAATGTCTGTATTTGTGATGTGGAAGTAACTCCAGGTTATCTTATAATATGAGTAATAAATATAATAGCTAACACTTAGAACATGGTTACTTTGTGCCAAGTACTATTCTAAACCTTTCACACATATTAAATCCATTTGCTAATGTTAAATACAAATGTACCATTTGCCCAATTCTCTATTTAAATTACAAGTAGAGCTGAACACTAAAAGGACATCAAAATTCTACATGACTGTGGGGCACTGGTTGGCAATTTGCACAGTGGATTCACCTGGGAGCTCTTACTCAACATGGATTTCCAGATATTGCTCTGAATCAATGAAATCAGAATCTCTGAGTGTGAAGTTTGGACTTCACCATTTTTTAGAAGCTTCCCAGGGAGTTGGCTGTGCCTCAGAAGTAAAGCATGACTGGCCTGTGGGTAAACTATGTGTACTTTTATAAAGTAGAAAGGAGACTCTATGAACATAAAAGTCTCTTTATAATCAGATATTTCATAGATGTGTTCAAATAATATAATAGAGAGATGGTCATTTTGAAACTTAGAAAATGACAACGGAAAATAGCTTTGCATTTATCCTTTGCCTCTAATATTTGAAGAATGTGGGAATGAGGAGTGAAGGGGTGAAGAAAGATGGATAAAGCAAGGATGTAATAACTTAGCATCATCTTTTAACTGAATAAGCCAGTTAGGAATTTAGGAAATTTGGGGATTATATTTGGCTTTCCAATGTTTCAGTCTTTATTATTTTGGAAGTACGTAACTTATTATTTAAAATGATCAAATATATTCAAGGTTCCATCAAAAGTAACTACTAAGACCTTGACGTTCTTGAGAAACCATGTACTTGCTGTTATAAGTAATGTTGATGATCCAAGTTCTTGTACAAACAGATATGATTCCTAACAGGAAGCTTATAAATTTTTCTCATAATTGCTGTCAAAACTGCAGTGAAGTGTAGTACAAGTTTCGATAATAAAGAATAAAGTCACAGTTCAAGCTTGATTATATTTTGGAAATTCACGCTCCTCTTACTAGAAGCAGTGGCCTTACATAGGTTCCCATCCTGCCAAATTTTTCACTTGCACTTTTTGTTATTTATGAAATCAGTGTCTGCACAATGTCATGCAGACCTCTGCTGATAAACTCTAATTAAGATTAAGACAAGCCTTTTGGAAAGGATCCCATCATTAGCAAACATGATAAACACAAAAATACTCCTTACTTGTCAACCAGGAGCAATTCAGTAACCTAACAGTATTATCTGTTGCTAGGTTACAGAGCTGACAAAGCTTCAATTATATTGCTCACCATACCTATAGAGTTCTGTATAAGCAAAGTGTATCCAGTATAAAAGCGTTTAACTTTGTCCACGCTATCTGCAATTCATGGCTTCTTACAATAGTAAAAATCAGGTTCATAATTACATAGCACGCCGAAAAATCTCTTCCAGGTGTTATGTCTGTACATGTTTCTTTCTAATTTATTTGGGTGATTGATAGATGCTTGCTTTGTAAAAATAAGGAAATGCAAGCAATGTCTTGTAAACCTCCAGCACAACTACATTTGGGCTCATCAAGATATGGACCTAACATAAAAATATACAGCAAATTGAACCAATTAAATCACGTTTAGATTTTGTATTTCTCTGCCTCAATATGTAGAAGGACAAGGAGCCTCAAGCAAAACGATAGGGATACCAGTCTGAAACTTTAAGCTAAACACACACACCCATAACAATACAAAAGGAAATACATGGTTTGCAATGATAATTTATTCTAATGGCCTTTCTAAGGATACGTAAAAAGTTGAAGTCACTAAGTTTTACTACACAGCATTAAGTCATTAAGTCTTACTTCTCTTTATTATTCCCCCCAGAGAGCTTGAAGGGAAAAAAAATCAATAAAACAGCCTCCAAAATATATAGACATTTGAAAGGGGTAAAACAAAAAGAAAAACTCACATGGAAAAAGAGGAAATCTATGTGAGTCATAGGTTATTTTACCATGGTTGATTTTTTTGTGGTTTTCATGGAAATTTGGAGAAAAGGTAATTATGTGTAAATGAACCAGCAGTTTTAAAGAGCTCCGGCATACAAATACGTTGTATTGTATACTTAATCACCTACAACATTTTGATTTCTTAAGATGTATGGTGATATTTCTAAGACCTATCAACTCCTTCACATGTGTAATACAAGAAGACGGTCAGTCAATGATGAGAGTTTAGTTAATAAAGATTACATATTGGTTCACCACTCAAGTAAATTAAAACCATTGTCTGGGGGAATAAACAGGTTGTTTAACACACATACACATGCGGACATGATGTTTCCAGAGTTGGAAGAAACAGGGAGACTTACTTGTTGGGTAATTCACTTCTTTTAATTTTAATTTTACTAAATAACTTGAAAACCCAACATGATACCTATTTGAGAAATTTTTCATAACTGGGAAGGAATTGATCAGAATAATTCCCTAAAAGCTAAATAATTGCCCCATTTCAAATTGTGTGCATTACTGCCTAGATCTCAGGGTTTAGACGTTAACACAGTACATATAACTATACGTAGCTGCATTGTTTAATACAAATTTTATAATGAATTCAAATCCAATACTGTTGAAATTCTTGACAGTGGAGTAGTGCAAGGAATAGAACTTATAAATGATGTGTGCCCCTTCTCTGAAAACCACTGTGGAGGTTTCTTTGTGCATTGGCAAATACAGTAGGAATATGAGGTATTGTGTGGATCCTTCTGCACAGCACCTGATAAAAGAATAAAGAGCTGTGACATATTCTTAAAACAATAGAGGAATTAAAGGGAAACAATGGGCCAGCTGCTTCATTAATACAATCAAAAGGGAGCCCAGCACAGAGGAGTCCAGATAATTAAGCATTACTCCTTTAGACCTTCGTTCTATAATAAAATTGCTTTAAAATGTATTAACTACTTCATAGTTGTTACATAGATCTTTGCACTTGTTTATTTAGAATTGATTAATGCCTTTTTTCCGTATGCAGCGACATGTCAACACATAGTTTACAAGTTTTTGAATAAAATAGAGTGAGAATAATTGATAAAGATCTGCACAATACACAGCAATAAATCAAAAGCATTTTGCAAAAGGTCTTTCCTGTTTTTAAATAATCTTTAATACTTATAGGCAACACAGGGCATATGAGGGCATCCAACTTTCCCATGCTGGCTCTCTTGACATCTTTTTATAGAATATCCTGCAATTCCTGGGAGAGGGGTTAAAATCAGACTTGACCAGCATGCCTTTGGTATCTGCGCCAAAGGAGAGAACACACTTTTTTTTTTTTAATTCTCATTTGCCTTTTCCAATCAAGTGGGATGGACACACAGTGGCACTACTTACCAGATGCACTATTTATCCTTCATTAACTCGATTATGAAACAAAAAACAACTAAAACAACTTTTTATGTTAAAATACAATTTACAATTTTAAGATATCAAGGCTTTCATTCTTTAGCCCTTCCCTAGGCAGCCTCTCCTCTCATGTCCATAGAACATTTGATTGCTTAAGAACTAGGAAATTGGGAACTGAATACTATGTGCTAATGTTTCAGTGAGGATAAAAACTACACCCTGTTTCCTCCCAAATGTTTTTAAGTAAGCTTATGTCAACCCAGTATTAAAACTACAGAACTTACTGAACCATGCAGTTAGTTAAATAAGATTTATTCTATTCTGATGATTTTAGGATCCTAATTGAGAACCTGAGATACAATAAGAGTTAGGAAGAAAATGGGTAGAGATATTTAATTGTATTTCTGAGATTAAGAGAAGATTAGGCTTTTACATGTATGCTGCATATGATCTAAATTTTATCAGCTGGAGTCATATTTCCAAAGATCTTCCTGTATTATGGCAATATTTTAGAGGATATGGAATATCTCATTCTAGCTCTGCAACCTGGCTTTTGACTTCAGGAGTTAGTTTCCTAAAAGATCAGTAAGATTTTCTTGCATACCAGGAAATAAAGACACAAAAATAAAAAATTTTTAAGTGTCAGTAGGTAAAATAAAAATCGCTATTTTAGAAGCTATTACATGTGATTATTTATTTAAATATTTTTATTTTTATTAAGCCAACAAAACTTACTTTGTTAGAAGAGTGAAAAGTAAAAGTAAATAAACATGAATTGTTTATAGGCCTATGAGCAAGTGAATCATTTCAAGGGTACATCTTTGAACAACTCAGGATTATAAACTATATCTTCATGGCAGTGCAAAAAACTAGCAAATGTTGGCAATGCTATAATGTAAAAATGTTAAATCACAGCACCCTCTTTCAGCAAGTATTTTGGAAATGAGCTTAAGGTCATCTGTGAACTGTCATTTGAAATGGTATATGTCTAATATTTAGCATAAACTGAATAGATAATATTCATCTGTGCAGAACTAAGAAACAAAGAAATATGAACATTCTCCTTAACTAAAGGACTATCTGTGTGACAGTAGGATCAACTGTCATCCCATTTCACAGACAAGAAAATTAGAGCCAGCTTGGTGAAGCCGGTGGGCTTCCTCAACTCCCCTTCTACCGCAGACAGCATACCGCAGCCCAAATTGGTAAGAAGGCCCTACTAGATTTTTTTGGTTCCTGGCATGTAATCTCTCCACAGAACTTACATTTTTCCTGTAAGAAAATGCCTCCTACTAAGACAAGTTCCTTTCCCTCTTAAGCACATGAAGCCCCTTTCAGGAAAGTCAACAGTGTCCTTGTGGTCAGTTCTAGATTTCTGCTGAAGTGTAGGTGCTGCAAGTTCTGCACCATGAATAAGAAGGCATTCAGAACTACCTGGAAAACCTGGACTAATGTCTTATAGAAGACATGAAAGTCTACCTCCTACTGGGGGTTTAGGCAGATAGATAAGATGTTTTCATGGGATTTCAAAGGAGAAAGGTCTGCTGCTCATGGAGTCTATACAGCATTCCAGGGGTTTGTGCTGTGTCCTACTGTGTGCCATGTCATGGATTTGCAGGAGGAGCTCTCAGTGGTGTCATGAGATAGCCCATCTGACTGGCTGGCTGTCTGGCCATCATAATTTTAAATGACTAGCCAAGAGGTGACATTACACCCCCAAGGCGATCTGTCAAAATTCCACCTGCAGCTGATAAACTGATTACAAAGCTGCTTAAGACTCTGCTTGTAAATAAAAGCATTTATCAACTAATAATTTGCAATAAACTGATGTAACTCCCAGCTGAGCCCCTAACTGTAATTGTCTTTACCATCTGCCTATTAAAACACCATTCTTCATCAGCAATCAGGAGCAGAAGGGAGGAAATCTCCACGAAAATACACATCTTAACAAAGCTTATGAATAATCTGAGCACATCCCGCACGTTATGACTTGTGTGTTGGGTATGCTTAATTTTCATTCTTGCCTGGCCTGAGAATGCTCAGAAAGTAGGTGGAGGGGAAAAGAAGAGTGAAGAAAAAGAAAAGAACAACATTGTTCCTACTGCTTGGCAGAGGAATAAATTATCCAAGTTCATCAGAGGAAGCTGTTTTTAATTTCTTCCTTCCCCCCTTCCACTGCTTGTAATATCCACTGCAGCATCCTCATGAAAGCCCCCCAAGCACCAGGCTGGAAATGAACCTCTCTATTCCTTTTTTCAGTTGTCCATCTCCATTACACTTCTTTGCTTTGCTTTTTTTTTTTTAATTCCAAGAGGCTCATTAAACTTCTCCAGGGAGTCATTTTAAAAGTATAGACTCCTCTGAAGGGGTGTTGAAGGGCTGGCAGGCTCCTGCAGGGCCGGATCGATGCCTGGGGTAGAAGTGCCAAGTAGTTGGCAGGCCCTGAATATGTAGTTCTCAGTCTGCCACCACAGACGGGTGGGGACAGCTTCCACATTCTAGTGCCCCCAAGCATGCAGAGGTGCTCTGCCAAAAAGTCTCCTCCCAGAAGGTGGGTTTCAACAATAGAAACTCCTTGCTTTTGACTCCTGGTCAGAAGCTCCTTGTTCTTAGAAGAAATCCTGTCCCTGAGGTGCCGATCAGATATATCCACACAAGGAATAAACTAGGAAAAGGGATAAATCCTTTGTATTGTGTTCTTCTGGAAACCTGCCTCCAAATATCCAGCATTATTTCATGCTTTCTGAGTTAATTAACTTTTAAGTATATTTACTCTAATATTCTCTTCATAAAATATACTATTTATTAAAAAATGGTATTAAACACACAAATTGCCCTCATATTGATATTTTAAAATTGTAGCTTATATATATATACTATATACACTTTTCCATATCCCTTTGCTGCCTGGAGGATGTTCCTTTTTTCAAGTTATGCCTTATTCCAGGGAACATGTTATCCCTCCATTCAAGCTCAGTAATTCTACTAAAGATGACAGGCTACCATGTGTTATGATGAATAGTGACCAACTTCTCTTATTAAGGCTCAAATTCTGGGGATAAGAGTTTGTGTCAAGTTTTCTTAAAACATAAATTAATGCTTATATTTTTATTTTGTTTTCCTAAGATCTTTCTTATAGGTAATTATTTATCTTTACAATCCACTATTAAATACAACAGAGCTAATGATTGCCTTCCATACAAACAGTGGAAATGGACACTTGTTTCTTATTCTGCATTATGGGTATGGGTGTGGAGGCCTTGAAATGTGACAAAAATCGCATATTACTCTGTTCCTTGAATTTCAGAGACATCAAATATGAGGAAAAAGGTTTGACATAGATTTTAAAATTATACAAAAATCTTCCAAGACACTAATTGTGTAAAGTAGAATTCTTTCTAGAAGTATTATATTTCCTTCTTATCTACCTTTAGTATTTTTATCAAGACATTGAGATTCTTTGGTCACAGAGATTTTTAAAATTAATAAATAGTTTTAATTAATATGGAGTAAGAATGAATGTGTTTAAGTATGTTGACGTACAGTGTCTTTTACAAAAATTAAAAAAAACTGTAACATAAGTTAACTGATAATTTAATGATTAAAGATGACTAAGATTAAATCTTCATGTTCATTAACTGGTTCCAAATAGGCACACAAAAAATGGTGTTGGTGTGCTTTATTTATTTGTTTTAAATCAAAAACAAATTTTGCACCAGATGGATACTTTCATGTCATGATTTAAGTGAAATCAGAAAACTGTTATTACTTCTATATCTAAAACTCTCATGATAGTCTGCTCTAAAATATGGAAACTCAACTCATTTGAGTACTTGAGATATTGCTGGATCTGTCTGTCCTAATGCAAATTTGAGAATTATTACATAATGGACTATAGTAAAACACTTTCCTGTGAAATAAGGGATATTTACAATACCTGGATACCCTTTGAATTTCTTTACAAATCTTTATATATTGATATATATATATATACACCTAGTTTGATTTCAACTTTTAGTTTGCTAAGAAAACAAAGTTTTGAAAAGCTAGTTACCAGCAGATGGCACTCGGTGTATTCTATGAGCCCAGCCAGAAAACAGGAAAATAACGGACTTTATTTATTTAATTCTATTTTATCCTAAATGTGAACTTGCTATACCAAGCTTTATAATCCCCAAAGATTTCTGTTAATTGACTAAACAACTATGTGGTAATTCACAGACTGTCAGATGCTCATCTAAATAGCATTGCATTCAACTCACATGCACATATGAAGATAACAAAACATAAAGAGTAACCTTTCCCTCGAAACAGGAAAAGAACAGAAGCCTGGGTTCCTGAAGTATAACATAAATCACCAAATGAATTTTCTGCTTAAAATAAGACAATTTCCATTTCTGTCCTTTTTGTAAAGCATCTTATTTCTTCAATGAAGAGTACTGGGGCCTTATTTTTGAATGGGTTTATAATCTGCATCATGGCTGTTTTAAAGTCTTCTGATCATAAAACTCTGTGAGCCAGTGTTTGTTGATTACTGAGACACATATTCTGCCTCTGAATGTTCTGGGGAGTCATGTGCTTGTGCTGAAGAAGAAAAAAACCCTGTTTTGAATGGTAAAGATTATTATACATGTTAAACTAACCCTGTTGAAAGTCTATCTGCAGTGAGGTCTTCTGTTTTTCTTCCCCTCCGCACTGCCAGCCTTCTCCTCCAACAAGAAAAAAACTTTCCTCTGAATTTCAACACTTTATTATTTTCCAATTACCATTAAGTATGTAATAAACACTATCATTCCCTCTAATGACAATTAAAGAATGTAGGGCCTTGTATCTAAGCATTCTTATAAATCCCTCTACACTTACCTTCTCT
This sequence comes from Smutsia gigantea, assembly GCA_032199065.1. Lineage (NCBI taxonomy): Eukaryota > Metazoa > Chordata > Mammalia > Pholidota > Manidae > Smutsia > Smutsia gigantea. The sequence goes on along the minus strand of JAVSCE010014068.1, from coordinate 214,952 downwards.
TACACCTTGCTATCATTCTGTCATTAACTGGATGCTTTTCTCCACTTGATTTTTGGCTTTGCATATGGCAAAGGTAGATTCTCAACCTTTGCCATTCTTAAGTGGGAGTCCTGGTTCAGAGGGCCAATTGTATAGCTGTGTAACAGTGAGTCTCAAACTTTAAAGGTTTCAATTTTTGAATTTTTAGGCAAAGTCCCGTTAATGTGAGTGGAAAGTGGGTTTAGAAACCTCAGTGGGAGTATGTGTAATAGACTTCATGGAACCCACCATCATTTGTAAGACCTATTTAAAACACATATTTTTAGAATATATACAATATAGCTACTATATAATCTTAGGACCATTTTAGAATGTTTAATAGTCATACAAATTATATTAGCATTACTAAAACGAGAGGAATTAAAAACCAGTGCCCAGTCAACATAACAGCACATCGTACAATTTCAAAGGAAGGAATGGGGCTCTGAGTCATTGTAACTCCACAAACAGAAGGGGAGTTGTGGCTTTTGCCTAGTGCTTTGAAAATCCATCTTTCAAGGTCAGCCCTTGACAGATGAGTTTGGAAGGGCAACGGGGAAGGCAGGGTGGCCTCCTGCCAAGGCTGTTGCCGATGAGTGGGTGATCTTAGGGAAATGAACTGCAAAATCTCAAGTTCTTGCTCATGTGATGATAAAACCAGGGCCAAATGATTTTTCTAAGATTTACTTGCATGGCCTTCTAGTTCCATTTATTGTGCAGTTTGGAATGACAAATTTTGCTGTGCATTAATTTGAACAAAAGGGTCAGTCAGTGCTATATTCAACTGTTTTCAGTAAGATTAACATTAAAATATGTTGTTTTTACCCCAAAATGGGTACAAATATCCTCACACTAGTGCCTTTTGGCTACAAAAAAAAAGGTTTAAAAATAAAAACATTCTTCTCAATATTTCACTGATCCTTCTAAACTGGACCCAGTTGTGACAGGATTTGGCAAAATATACTCATGTTTTATGGCACATTTCATTGATCGCCTTTAGGTATGAGTCTGAGTAAAAGAAAAAGAGCAGGAGGAGAAGGCAGCAAGGTATCCTCTTCATGGAGGCTCTCCCCAACAGAATATAACAGATTGGGCACTGAAATCAGGATGTGGTTTTGTGTAGGGAGGAGTGAAAGAGAAGTTCATCAGAAAAATGGACTCAACATCACGACTATTACAGCAACATATTTCTTTCCATTTACCAATGCCCAGTGAAAATTTCACTTCACTCTTGATCATTTCATTTGCATTACAGGGAGGCCAGGAGTGAGCAAACAAAGGAAGAATTTGAAAGGTGTTCTAGAAATGGGCTCCTAGAGAAAAAGCAAGATTTGTGTTGCTTTAAGACTTTCTGAACTGGGTGGTATCTCTTAAATTCACCACAGCTAACTGTCTCTGAGTCACACTTTCCTCAGCATCTGGGTGGGTTTTTAATGTTTGCTACTTTGACTGCTTGTGTGTGTGTGTGCGTGTGTGTGAATTTTTCCTAGAATGCTTTACTGTTGCGTTTTGTCTTCAAATTTCTAAATGGGGCTTTGTGTTTTAATGGCTTACACATTCAGGTATGGTTAAGGAGAATGGAAGAGTTCATTTACTACTTAGGTAACAAAATATTCTGTAAGGTTCAGTTAGATTGAAAAGTATAACTGAAAATATGCTTATTGTGTAACATTTCTTAAACATTTACTATGTGGCCTTATTTTTTACTCACAGTAATGGGAGATCCTTGGACCTCAGCTGTCATTTCAATAGGAGTTGGATATAAACTTTTGAGCAGAAAATCAAATTGCTCTAGTTTGTGTTTGACCACTTTCCTTGAGATCAACAATTTCTTCCTTTTTTTTCTTCTTCTCCTCCTTCTTCTGTGTCAGCATTCATTCATTTGCAGACCCGCTCTTTGGGTGGAGCAATAGTTCATTACCTGCGTGATTAATTTCTCTGGCTGTCCTACAAAGCCTCGCACTGGATAGGCAACTCTGTATCATAAGGACAGCTGCTACAGGGCACTTGTGAGGAAGCCTTGTACTGACACCATGACTACGGGGAATCTGTTGGAATTCTGTGAATCTCTGCTTCAATTCTTTCCAATATTTTTATGAATCACTCTTTTAGTTCTAAATTGATCAGATCAAAGATAGTTAAAAGATCAACTTGCTATCTCTTCCACCAATAGCCTGATAACAATTAAAATATAAATGAAAGGCAAAGCATAAAATGAAGGTGGAATTTTGGGAGAATATGAGGGGACAACTTGTTTCCCTTTTTTCAATAAAGTTTTCTTACCACAGTTAAGGAAGATACAACAGATTATCCTTCTTTACATGTCTATTACAGTGGAAGAAAAGGAAGGAGATACATTTTTGAGGTTATGACATTTTTGTTCCTATCTACAAAGGGTCCACCAGAAAGATCAAGTTGAAGTATTCAGTAGAGCCAAAATTTTAGGGAGTGGAAAATTGCTGAAGAAGGAACTGAAAAAGTCAACACAGGATATAATTAAGGCTTGAAAAGGATTTCAACAGAGGTAGGGTCAGACTAAGGACAAACTGTGGTAATGTTTTATAAGCAGTGATAAGAGGAAAGACAGGCAAAGGAGATACAGCATAAAAATAAAAGCTCAAGGTCAAGGCTTGTTTTAGGATTTTAGTCATTGAGAACCAACAAGATTCTGATGTAAGGAAGGTGATACGGAAGTCAGAAATGTGGAGGCCCCTCGTCTGACCCCCTCTGAGCCCCAAATAGATAAGAGAGGAGAGGAAGGCAGGAGAGAAGGAACAGGCCAAATTCTTAACTCTAGAGGAGAACATTTACCTGAACCTTTGAACTATCCCATAGTAAGAAGTTACACCTGGGCCAGGAAGTGCCCGGTGAAGCCAAGGAGGGACCTGGGGGGATCGGAGAGTGGATTAAAGGAAAAGGGTGGCTGAAATAAATGCAAGATAGATTCCGATTTTTATTTGAGTAGCTAAAACTACCTCAGCAGGAATGCAAGAGGACTTTTATTTTAAAGGAATATGTGCTTCATAAACTACCATTTTTACTTCATGGCTGAATTGTTTTTCAGAGGATATAAGGCCAAACAATATACAAATCCACCGAAAACATGAACATCCTGATAGATGACAAACTATCCTTGGATAAAGAAACCTAAGATATTTTTTCTCTTCTTTCCAAGTAAAAGATATTGAAATCTCATGGCATACATTTATCTTACTCCACTTAATGTCCCTTATAAGATTCCCAAACGTTTATGGCTGGTAGGAACCGTGGAGAGCTTCTAGACCTTCTGTTAGATGTGAAAAAACTGGAGCTCCGAGGAGACAGGTGGTATGCCAAAGGTCACACAGCCAGTATACCTGACCAGATACATGCCTGTATGTCTCTACATAAAATTTGTTTTTCACATGGGAGTAGCTCTTCTTCCAACGTAGGACAGCTGTAGGATTAGTAGTTGTTAAACCTGTACCATATATCTTATTTTTTTCTCCAAACGAGTTTGAGGTTATTGTTATTATATCCACTGAAATAAAGGTCTAAAGAGATTAATCATTCACATTTACAGAGATTTTAAATTACAGGACTAGAATTTAAGTTGGCTCACTCCAGAGCTCTTTGTTATGCAACCCCTCAACTAGTTAAAGAGGACACCATCTAGTCGTCAGCCTAACAAAGAGTTCTCCTAACTGCCGACTTTGAGGAACCATCCTACCCCTCTGGGAGGGAGCCTTGAAGATGGGGGTGTAATTCAAATACAACATCACTCAGGCTGTACACTCGTAGGGGTCGGATGACACTGTAAGGGAAGGAATGTGGTAGTCCTAGCAAATTAATAAAGAAATGTTTCTGTGGTTCTAGAAATATTTATATGTTTCCAGATTTAAAACAGCAGAGAACTAACAGGAGTCCAGTCTAGCCACTAATGAGGCATAAAGGGACTAGTAGGTGTTTACAGCATGCTATTCCAGTAAGTTTTTAAAACCAGTTAATGGTATGAAGTTGGGAGGGTGTAGTTTATATAAAATTTGTTCTCTGGCTTTAGTAATGAAACTCCCTGTAGTGGCAACAATATCTAAGAAAAACATTATGCTATGTTCTTTTGAGAAGCATTTCTTTGTAAATAGTTAAAAAAATCGATTCTGCTTTTAATATTCACCCTTTCCTAGGACCTCTTGATATTGATATTGTGGCATTTAGGAGGTTTATATATATACATATATATATACTTTTTGGATAATACAAATGGATTTAACTGCAGTTTTTACAAATAATAATAGAAGATAAATGTATAAATCTTTGAATACAGTGAGAATGCATGTCACCCTTAAGCAAAAAGGACATATATGTGTGCACATGTTCCTTTATTAAGAGAAGTTTTCCCTGAAAAAGTGACATATGAAATTGCATATTTAACTGGACCTGTGTGTTCTAAGGTAAATCAAAATTTTCATTGTTTAACTATAAGAAATGTTGAAGTAATAAATAACAGCCTGACTTTCTCCCCAGTTCTGTGTACATTTCTGCAAGAAGGAAAGATATATGTATATACATAGAAAGAGAAGGAGATGTAGTTTTGTTTATAAAGCACAATTTGGTTTTACATACCATCTGGTATAGTGACTTTAAAATTATTAAATGAGAACTGTAGCCAGCAAGGCATGCAAAATATTCATTGTTTTTAACTACAAAAATATTTTTTTATGCAGAGAAAAAAGGATTTCTGAAAAATTCTGGAAAGAAATTAGAAGCTTTAAATGATTTGGGAAATCTATTTTTAATAAAATAGTAAAACAGAAGCTTACTGTTGCAAGTTTAAAATATCAAAAAGCATTTAAACAGCTAACCTCTCTTAGTCTCTCATCTGGCAGCCAAAAAAAATTTTTATATTCCTTGATTGTCTATTTTTCCCCAGTGAAAGTTATTACATTCCTTTACCCATTTTTTAATCAAAATCATTTCCAACTTATTTTAGTCTGTCACAATAATATTTTCATACGAGGGGTGTTGTAACCTAATTCCTTCATTTGAATAATACATTCATTTTTAATTACTGCAACTTGATCTCAGATTATTCAAATAACTTTCATTTTTTATGCTTACCCTGACCCCAGTGTATTTATAGCCTTTTATCCTTACCTGATACCAGTGTAATGTAATTATAGATTGTATTTTAATCATCTACTATATTCTAGTGAGTCTGTTTAAATCGCTCCAATCCTGAGCCTTTTATTTCTATGCCTTTTAAAATTCTACAATGGCATTCTCTTTGCATAAAAGCAATATTTCTGTAGTTTACAACAATGAATGAATATTTTGCATGCATTGCTGGCTACAGTTCTCATTTAACAATTTTAAAGTCACTATACAGGATGATATGTAAAATCAAATTGTGTTTTGTAAACAGAAGGAAAAGTACATCACACATCGCTTGAAATCTTTACACTGTTTGTTTTCCAGACCGTCTCCCTCCCATCACCGCTGCTTTAAAACCACAGATCGACATTATGCTCATGAACATTCAATCCGCGTCTGGTTATTCAAACCTCTGTAAAAAGCTGCTCTGTCGTAACAACACCAGCCAGGTTTCATTCATGGTAGAATAGGCTTGTCTGATATGAGTATTTTTACTAGTATATTTTTATTATCTATCACTTTATAATTGCTTGGTTATTTCCCAAACCACTACCCCTTCAGGGAAATCCAATATTTCTGAGCTCCTTTAGGCAGTATCTGAGCTTTTGGCACGGTGGCTGATTTCAGCAATACGTTTAACAATGAGCCAGGAATTTGGGGTGAGGAGATGGCTGACGGCTATCGCCCATCTATGAAGGTCTAGTGTCCATGTTCTGATCAGACTTTACAGGCCTGAGAAATGGATTTACCTAAGCGAGTTTGATTGTCCTCTCAAAATCCTAGAATCATGATAGGTTCCTCATGGTCCTCACTCTTCACAGCCAATCTACCCCCGAGGTCTCCCTCTCCTTTTCTCCTCCAGTGATGCTGACTCAGTTCAGATCCCCTGAACTCAACTGCACCAGGTTAATCCCCCTACCTCCTATTTTGTGCGTTTGGAATCCATCCTCCACATTTTTACAAGAATGCATGGCTAAAATGAAAACATAATCCTGTTCCCTTCCTCAGTTAAAATCTTTGAATGGCTCTCCACTGCCTACACGAGAAAACTCAGCTACTTATCAGGACATCCTAGAAGTAAAGTGTCATCCTGGCTAGCATTTTTGATTACGAGGGATCAAGCTGATCTCAACAGATAATATTTAAATGTCTGTACAAGCGAAATTTTGGGAGGGGAACACAGATAAGTGAGAGGTTATAAAGCTTTGAATTCTGACATTAATAGTTAACAAAAACAGACCTGTTCATAAATCAATGCTGGCTATGACTGCAGAACAAATCTTCTGAGTTTTGTTTATGGCTTAGACTTCCTCTTCCCCCTCCATGTTCGACATATTATCTTAAATCCCTTCTTTTTACTGAAAATAGATAAAACTATGGAGATGAATGCCTTAAAGATAAACACAACACACAAAATATACTTTTAAAACACTGACTTCTTTCACATTCAGTTCAACCACTGAGCATTTGGCTAAGTTTTTACTTATTGTTGAATAAATTGCATGAGGCTCCTTGAAAATTCATTTCCAGAAATTCCAGTGACGGATTATTAAAGTATAAATAAGAGGCAAAAATATTTGCTAAAAATATCAGAAACAAGAGGCCACTCTGCATGCCTTTTGCTCCTATTGTGAATACTCTCTGCTGAATAAAGGACATATATTATTTAACTGGTTAGTTGTTGGAAATAATTCAGAGTAACTTTAAAATACATTACTGTTACAAAATACCTCAGAATGCAAAATAAAGTAATGGCATGAAATAGGGATTTGGGGACAAACTGCCTGATAACTCTCAAAAATGAATCCTGCTGCTTTTTCCAGCCTCCATGGAGTAAGGCATGCTTCCCTTCGGGATTTCTTTTGCCATTTGGTGCAACATTCACTTGGCTGTAATAATACAAGCTTCATTAAAGAAGTAAAATGTAATTGTCTCCATGAGATCAAAGGACCATCTATTAAATAAAGCAACTGGAACTCCAGAATGAAATAATATGAAAAGTTAGAATTTTATGGTGAATCAAAATGTGAATCATACTGGCATACTTTGGCTAAATGCAGAATTGAAGATTAGCTTTATTAAGAGGAAACTGACAGTGGCTTGGATGACCTGAAAAAAATGTATGCGTTCTAAACAACCCATTTTAAGTACTAAACTTAGCATTGGTGTTATATTAGTAAATTTAAAAGCACTGCTGGTAAACTGTGACAGTACTAAGAAATATAGAACCAAAAAGTTAACAGGTATTGTGATTTTTATAGTAAAGTCTGTATTCAGTGATTCAGGGACCTAGAAAGGAAGGTTTATGTTAAAACAAAACAGAGCCTGTTACCATTATATCAACTGTGTTCAGAAGGGAAATAAGTGGCACACTATATACTGACGTCTGTGTGCTCCTGAAATCGGTAAGAATTTTTCTCTTAAATGAAACTGAGAACTTATTGTATGAAATCAAAGGTCTTTTTGACTTCTGAAAGCTACTGCCTGTGTTTGCCTGAAGGAAAAGGGAGAGAAGTGGAGACAGGTAAATCAAACTTCTTCTCACACTAGGGGTTCTGAATTTGACTTCTTTTCAAATGCTTATTGAATATGTGGTGTTTTTTCCTTCTAAATGGAAGTGACGGATTTTAAAACACCTCATTGTGCATTGCAGAGCATTACATCACTTAAGTCATTTACAAAATTGTATAAAATTACCCTGAAATCGCATCAAGTATAGCAATGTACCATGAAACTAAAAGAAAAAAAAATCATAGAAAAACATTTCATTTTGCAAGGGAAATAGAGTCGGGGTCTTCGAATGAAGCCGTTACTCCCTTTCACGTTCTTGAGCACAGTCTAACTTATTACAACATTCTTTGAATGTGTGGAAGACCGTGAGATTTTTTTTAAAAAGAAAACATTACATTGTTATTTTTAAACTATCAGTTCAGTTTTTTTTAATTATTGAAAAACCTAATAAAAATAATAATCAAGGATAACAGAAAAGGAGTATCTATTAAATTTCTAATTGTGGTAGACTATTATCTGAAAGCCCTGAATGCATTAGCAAAGCATTGCTTTTGAAAATTAATTTTTGTTATTGATTTTCATCATTTTCACATGAGTATATATATTATGTATTTCCTAAGTCTTCAAACATTTTCACAAAATCCATACTTTCTCATGATAAATAATTTTAAGTGCAATTTAGCTTTATCACAAACCCCTGCAGTTATAAAGCTTGGATCGTGTAAAAGACAATGAACTGTACTTCTGTCTGTTCCCAGCATCTCATGTTTACAGTTCTAGAACATCAAAGGGAGTCCTGGATCTCACTGATTAATCTTAAAAGGACTCAAAAGAAGACAACACAATGAAAATTTGGTCAATAAAATATCCTACTCAATAGTTGTATACTCCCATTTCCAGACCCCGAAAATTAATTCGTTTACTCTGCAGTTTCTAAGAATGGCAGATTTTTATAGAAGATGCCCACTGGCTCTGGACAGGTCAGCCGCACTTACTCTTAGGACCATGACATTTGCGAGCCCCTTCTTTTAGATATGAAGGACAGCTCCAAGCTCTTAGTAAATCACCAAGTTTGCCATCAGTTTTACTCCTATTTGCTAGGTTACCAAAGATGATCCTCATGATAAAATGCACAGAACTGGCATATTTAAAATCAGACAAATTTCGGTGAGGAGCTCAGCTCTCAATATTTAGCATCTGGGCAATTTACAATTTACTGCCTCCTTCTGAGACACAGTTTCCTTATCTGGAGAATGGGGATTATCCTGTCTACCCTCAGATGATTCTTGTAGCTGTTACATAAGATCATTTTATATGAAAGACATAGCACAGGTATGATCACAGAAAAGGGGCTTCAAGAATGTGTGCTCTGCCCCCTCCTTGTAAGTATTTTACCTGGAATGGCAAAGACCATTCCCTGGAAGCATCAACTAGGGCAGATTGCAAACTATCACCCGCGGAGGAATTGTCCTAGAAGGCACTGGCCCTCGAAAGCACATCTCGTTCGCTGCTCTGTTGTTGGCTGTAGTTGTCTTTTGGGGAGTGATTTATATCATTGATTTCAGACAATTACTCCTGAAGAAGATTGGCTCTATTTAGCTTTCAGACCTCTATTGTCTGCTGCTGCATTTTTGGAATAAATATGCCCTTGCTAACATTTTGTATGCTAGGAACCGAGAAAACAGATATGGCTGCAGTACGCCCAAACTCTTGTGATTTACATGTATTTATAATTCCACAGAGTCCAAAATTATTGAGATTTTGTTTTGTTTTGTCGTCCTTTTTAGGTCACAGATTAAGATTCTTTTAAGCTGGACAGAGCAAATGAAACTATGAAAAAAGAGAAATGCAGTCATTGTGACCGATGTGATATTTTAATTTTTTTCACTAGCATATATTTTCTATAACTATGAATATTTATTACATACAACTCACTTTACTTAAAGAAATTTGAATAGGAATTAAAAAAAATCCGCTTCAATAAATAACATGACAAATACTATTCATAACAACAATGATCTTCTAAATTTTAACAATGTAGCTAGATTGGAAACACTGACCTAGGGCTAAAGAGTATGTCATGTGTTATCAGTACTGTACCATTGAGTCTGGATTTGTTTGTATTTCAAAATTTGGTTAAGCATTTAATTCTAAATCAATTGGGAGAGGGTGTGTGTGTGTGTGTGTGTATGTGTGTGTGTGTTTAACATAGTTTGGGGCATTCATTTTACAGATAAAAACTATAAATGTGCAAAAATATTTATATGAACAACACTCCTGGATGGAAACTCCATTGCTAATAGTCAAACCTGATGCACATACTGGTCCCTTGGCATGCTCAGCTCAGAGCCATCTGTTATGTTGGCATTGTGCCCATTCACAAGGAGTTATGCCAGTTTAACATGATATAGGTGACACCAAAATGAAGGTTTGAGAGGCTAGATAGTGGAGTGAGCTATGACCCCTCCTGTAATCAGGACCCTTGGTAACTGCCTTTATTGGAGAACAGGATTGGTGTTGACCCTGTGGACCCTATGTTACCAAAACTCCATCATGAAAAAAAAAATCAGTGCGCTGTCACTCATCAGAGTATTACATTTTTTACCAAAGTGAGGAAAGTTGAGTATTTCAGTCTAAGAACTTGTACCATCTTGGAATGAATGTTATCAGTACATATATTCTTAGTAGGTCAAGAACATGTATGGCAGTATAATTGATTTTCAAAGGCCTTTCAGAGGACTATGTATTAACACATACCATACATATGTTTTACAGGAAAGAACAGCACAAAAAAATCCACTACTTCTATTTTTGTTCAAGGTGTTTCTTACATGATTTTCCTACACTGTATCTGCCAATTTCACTGCATTTGTTTCGTACTGCATTTCCACTCTGTTGCTGAGGAGCAAACCATAAAATTCATACTTTTGAAACCACTGTTTTTCTATCGAACTTCCTGTAACTTTTTACAAGATGATCATACTATTAATCAGTAAAGTTCCCTGCCTTCCTCTGCTGTGCACTTTTCTGTGTTAAATACAATATTTAGAGGTGAAATAATACACAAAGGCTTTTAAGGGATACAGAGAAATAGATATTATTATATAATCAATGGGTTAAGTCATCTTGAGTCCAAAGAGGCATTAACAGTACAGAAGTTAAAAGCCCAGTTCTGCATTCTTGAGCCATCATGGAATTTTCCTTAGCCTCTGTATCACTTTATAAAAAGAATGACAATTTAGAAGGATGAAAAAAAGTCAAAGCAGAGTCTGACTTCCTTTATTCCTGAATTTGCAACTTACAGGCCAAAATTACCTGGTCAAATTAGGTGACACAAAACATGAGTAAGAGACAAGTAAGAGATAATTTTCATCACTGATTTATTCAGCCACTTACTAACCTTTATTCATGGAACACACACCATGGTCAAGGCGATGTGGAGAGCAGAGGGTAAAAGAATACATGGACTCAAAGTGGTCATCCTGTTTTCATAAAAGAAGGGTGATAGGTTTCTCCTCTCCTGTCCCATAACCCTGGACTCTTAGGCAGACCTTAAATACCACTGGATCTGTACAGTGAGCTGCCAGTGGACATTTGCATATGAAATGTTCATGATGCTCATAGAAATAATATGTGAAAAATAAAGACTCACATTATCTTTAAAAGACCTCTGACATAGAGGCAGGTGAAATGGAGATAATTTGACACAGTTTAGTACAATTTAAAAGGTTGTCAAGATGACAAATTCATGTTGTGTGTTCTATTACAATTTGGTCATTTTTTAGCTATGTTACTTTGGGTAATTGTTTATTGTCTCTGAGCCTCAATTTATTTTTCTGCAAAATGGGGTAGTAGCCTTAGTTCCTAAATTTATTCTGAGGATTGCATAGCACATATAAAATATCCAGCCCACAGAAGGGTCTCAAGCTTGTGTGACTCACACATGACTGAGATACTCCATTACTTGCTTTTGCTTTTAACTGCCGTCATTTGCCTATTTACAAATATGATCTGAAATGTGCTTAAGACCTTTCAAAAGAGGGTTTGTTCATATTTCAAACACATTTTCTTACAATCTTACCCCTGAAATCCCAGTTGCTTGCTGTCTTGATAAATATGCTGTTGTTTAGCTCACTTATTGATTGACTGTTGGATTCAGCCAGTTCAGAGTCTCACCCTCCAGAGCTGCAGAAAGTAAGTCTTGTGTGTTTTTTTCACTGTTATATCCTTAAAGCCAACCAGAATGTCCAGCACATGTACCCAAACAATAAACATGTGCTAAACAAAGGGATATTATCCCTACCAATAGGCAGGAACACTAAGGAGGCATCCTTCTTGCTTCGACCAATAAGCAAGTTATGAAAGTAGAGAGGGTCCTGGTGAGTGAAAAGAATTCATAGTTGAATTCATTTACACATGAATGCATTCATCATTTTTCCATGCCTACTATGATTGCAGTTCAAGATATTAACAAGCTCCTTGACTCTAGGAACTTATCATCTAGGTGGGTCGTGAACACACACACACACACACACACACACACACACACACACACGTAGTCATTAAGAGACAATTCACGTATCAAGCTGAATCATACAAATATCGATTGTTACAGGAGTTTGGGGAATAGAAAATCAATAGGCCTAGAGTAGTTGGGGAAGCCTTAGGAAAACAGATGGGATTTGAGTTGATTTATGAAGAATGGGTGAGGCTGACATTATGAAGAGGAAAGGAACCCAGGTTGGTTAGCGTTCTGCTTACCTTTGGCCTCGATGGCAAAGTTAAGAGAACTGGCTTTGTATATAGCACACGCTACTGTGGATGCAGGAAATCCATCTAATTTTTCTGAGGCTCACTTTCTTCATTTTCAAAATTAAAAGGCTGGCACATTGGTTCCTTTCAACTGATTCAAAGACCAAAATCGACAGATGGGGTAAAGTGATGATGCCATGCCAATAAATACTGCCATCATGAGACAACTCCAGGTGAATTTTTAGAGCTTGCAAATGAAATAAAATTTTCTATGAGCCTAAACTTATATGTGAAATAGGGCTACATAAAAGTAAGAATCCAGTTAAATACCTTGTAACCTTGCTAATCTCCAACTAGCTCCTATCATATGGCATATTAAAAATATCTTTGGAAGGGAATGTCATGATCCAGATAGAGAGATGCCTGATAACACAGGCCAGGAAGGCCTTTGCTGTCAAACACGACTTTCCTATAATGACTCTGGGCCCAGCTCTAGATGTCTTCCAAAATGAATGATCCACTCCTACTGTAAAAGACCAACTATCTGAGTCATACTTTCTTGCTGAGCCTGCAGAGTTAAGAGTGCTTTCTAACACAGCTCTCATATTTGGTAGATTAGAATAATTGAGAAGTGTACATTGAAACTAGTCCCTTTATTAAATTCTTGTTAAGGTCTTTGGTCAATATGTTAAGAAAATTTTACAATGAGGCTCCCAAAACATAGAGGAGGTTTTTTTGTTGTTGTTGTTGAAATCAAATCAACAATTAAAATAGCAAACCCTAAAACAAAATGTCTGTTAAAATATCTAGAATATTATTGCATATTACTTTTAGTAAATATAAATACTTATTTTATGGCCGTGGGTTCATGTATATTTAAGCTAAGATAAGCTTGAATTATGACACAACTATGGATAAGCATCATTTAGTCTAGCTGTTGTATAAAAATAACTACTATTTTATGTGGAGTAAATAGTGTGTGTATATGTGTGTGTGTGCATATGTGTGGTGTGTGTGTGATTTTCAGTTTCCAAGCATCATCTTGGGTAGGCAAACTCCCCAAATTTTCAGAACTGCAGTAGCCATTATGATCTTGTCCCCACTGACTACGATGCCATAATTTGCAAGTGTTCCCAACCTAAGCCAATGACAAATGCTGATGATTACTGCAACCGAAGGATATGTCTTGGGTCGTCTTTGGTATTCACAATGCAAGTACTTAGGAAAGTTTGTAAAAAGCATGGACTCTCTCCTATTAATGTTATTAATATGCATTTGTCAGTGTCATAGGTAGCCACGGGTCTTGCTGCCCATTACTGCATCTGAATAAGTGTTAGGAAACCCATATCCTTGCCAGTATGCCTTCAGTCACACAGCCCCTGACTGCGGGCATTCCAACTTCGGAGTTTTATTTGGATATGGTTACAAAAGCCCTGGGAAAGGACTCCAGGATTCTATCGCCCAGTGAATACTTGAATAATGGGGGAAATGGGTGGGGAGATAGGTCCCAGGCTGATAAAGCAGTTCTATGAAGTTATTTTTTGCAGAAATGGCATAGCTTCAGAACAGCAGAAGCCCAGAAGGAGGAGGAGAAAGAAGGCAAAAATGGAATGAAAAGAGCCCACCACACTGTTTGCTTAGGGACGACTCTGCTCATCCCCCCTGAAATATTCCCAGACTATAAGCAGGTCACTTCCAGAGTGTGTACATGTGTGTGCTCAAGAATATGGGGAGTCTGGCTAAGTCACAAAAGGATATCCATGGCTTCACTAACTACTGCTGCAGAAGCTGTCACTTCAAAGTGTTTATCAATGTATTTTGAGTCATAGAGTCATAAAACAGATTCCAAATATATTAACTATGGCTTTTGGCCTGGATATGGAGGAAATTTTTTAATATGTGCTTAGATTTTCATTTTTAATTACACAGGTGACTGCTTAAACATCCCCATTAATATAGGGGAATTAAAATGTTTATTTAATAAGTTGAAATTGGTAATTGTTTTTATAATCTTATAAACGACTGAAAGAGTCTTTAATAATATATCCTTTTAGGCAAAGCACATTCATTTTGGTCACCACAGAGTTATCTGTCTTCAAATTATGAGTCTAATATTCAACAAGACTAAGTGACGGGCCTGCTATAAATTTGTAGATAAAATGCTGTTTAGACGTCACTCTAACAAGACTTGCATGCTATTAGTATTCTCTCACGGATCAATTTTAAAAGTTGTAACATAATAAAACATGGTTGGACTATATTTCCCCACAGCTTTCATTTTATTATGTTGCATGAAATATGCCTTTATTGGCTATAGCATTACTGGAAGTAAAATATACCGGGTACTGAAAAATTCTGTCACTTTGTATTAGCTGTAAATTATTGACTAGTATAAACCCTAATTTCATTTGTCACATTCTGTTGCATTGCTGCTCTTCCTTGTTCCCATTCTGTCATTCTGGCAGGCCTGCGCTGCCCCAGGTACCACGGCATCGCCATCTGCACCCGACATCTGTCTCTCTATTGATCACACGGGTTTAGCACTTGATCAAACAGAGCACAACAGAATACATCTCTTTTTGCAATACTGCCAATGCCAACTGCTGCATGAAATCTACTACAAAAGCCTCCTTTACCTAGTGGAAAAACTGCATTTATGGGCCTCTGCTTTGCTCTTAAACCTCAGCATTTCCCCTGCTTTGGTCTTACATGGCACAAGAGTTACATTTAAAAAAAAATCTAGTTTTCATATATTTGGGAATTAACCAGGTTAAATGTGACCAATGCCACTGCTGACCATGAGAGTCACTCAGAGGATTATAGAAGGTGACGGATGCTTTTTAGGCCTACCTATGCGACAGCAATTGTTCCTGCTTTATTAGTTTGCAGGAGGGCATTTGTCAGAATGCATGAAATCTTTGACTGACCAGCAGAGGTTTTCCCTCTTCCTCCAGCTGCTTGAGTGTTGTGTAACAGGAGTTTTAAAACCACCCAAGCCAGGTGACAAGTGTTCCATGCTGGCTTACAGCATTCAGGCATGTTAGAGCCACCTCTGTTTTGCTGGGTATAGGCAGCCCCTGAGAAGTTTATGAAGCAATCACAGATTTTTGGTTAGCTGAAGGAAAAACAGCATATTTTCGAAAGGGTTACAGAGTTTTTACCTATGTGACTCTCACTCATCTTAAGGTAGGACCGCATGGGCACCCATGAAAACCAGTGCCAACATGTTGCAATAAACAGCCGGCACAATGGAAAGATAAAGCTTCAGGGAGATATTCAAGGAGAGTAAAAGCAAGAACAGTGGCATTTTTAGTTCCCAGACACACAATAGTAGGATTAAGGTATGCAGTTATTTTTGTTCTCATGTTTTCACACTTTCCACAGTGAGACAAACTGTTTTCAGGGAGAATATCTTATTCTCACCATGTAAACAAATAAATAAAAATGCCCTTAAAATTTTAAGACAGATAGCCATATCATGTTTAAAACCTATTCAATATCTTACTAGCCAGAGATTGGATATTTTATTTATGGCCTTACAAATTACTTTGGGGGTATAGAAAAAGCCAGCAACATAAGAAATGGTCATATTTTTAAAAATTATTTTTCATTTTAACTGATTCATGCTGGTTATAAAATTAGCTACCCCTGGTTTTAAAGGCAGTATTAGTTACATCATAAGGCAAGTGGATTCTAGCAATGTATTATTCATAAGATGTTTTGTAGCCAAATACATTACAGTATATAGTTGTACCAACAAATTAATATTTTAGAGCTAATTGGAATTGTTCTTCCTATAAAGATTAAGCCTCTTCTACCCAACACACTTCAGTCGTTAAAATAACACTTCTAATGCCTTGTCTAAATGATGCCTGACATAAATGCAAAGCTATATTAAAGCACTCAAATGACCAGTCCCATTTGTAATGTGCTCTATATGATCAGACATTGGGTCAGAGTTGGGCAGTGTGTATGAAGTAGTATCAAGTGGAAGCTAATTAAAATATATTCTCTATAGAACTTTACAGAAAAAAAGAGGCCAATAATCATCAGAAGGTATTCTGAAAATGGCATTTCTGAAAGCCTTGTAGCATGCTTTAACCTCCTCATATAAGGGTAATTTTTGACAAAGGGGTTTTATTGTAGGTTCAAAACTTCAGTTGGAAAATATTTTTTTATTATGTCAGTAAAATCATTATGAAGTCTCTCAAATGCTTTTTTTATCTGATTTTTATTTTCCTAGAAAATCAACTTTCATTTTAAAGACAATAAGAGTTTCAGTATTTTGCCGAAATTGAACATCTCCCTGAAAACAGACAGCCTTCTCCCTCTGTCTCCTACTGAGATTGCTGCTGCAATTATTACAACACACACACACACACACACACACACACACACACACACACACACACACACACGACGAGCTCTCATACACATTGGTACGCACGCGCATGCATAAACACACACACACATTAAATTTCCCCTGACCATCACAAATGCAGGAAAACAGACGCACTGAAGGTCTGTATCTATAGCAGAGTTGTTCACCCACTATAAAAATCCTCCTAACAATAGCTACTTAAATCTTCTACAGCCAGTGCCAATTTTGCAATGGTCATGTTTGGGCTTACAAATCATGTCCTGGTTTTGTTCTTTGTTATCCTTCAGACATATCTGTGTTAAAAAGGAAAAAAGAAAATCCATGCTTTACCTCCATCATAGAAAAAAATTAGCCCCACTTTTCTCTTACAATTCATTTTTCTTGTATTCTTTTTGAGAAATTAGATTCAATTGAGAATGGCAGGTCATAGAACAAGAAATTCAGGCATAATATTCATCTGTAGAGATCAGGGGTCCGAGACAAAGACTTCGCTCCTGATGCCTTTTATTCAGAGAATTTTCACTGATGTCCCTTCATCTCAAACTTTTCATCTCTGTGTGCTATGACAGAGCTCCGAAGCCTGAACGTACTACTTTCTGCTGTCTGAAATAAAGCGCATGTTTATGAATGAGTAATTCTATGTCTGATGCTATGTATTTTCAAGACAGTGGACCTGAGAAATTCTTTAAAGGCAGTTGAATATAGACTTATAGTTGAACAGTTGTTTTTAAATCATTAATGCCACTTATCTTTTAATTTAAGCCCTCTCATCAGTAGAAATGGAGCAACATCTTTCATTGTTCATAATTGTGCTTTGCCCTGATTCCCATCCTACCTTTTGGATTAAAAGGAAATTTTGGTGACTCTAAACTAATAATCCCATCCATCTCACTGGAAAAAATAAAGTGGATTTCATTTGTGTCTTTTTTCCTACAATACTGACAGGAAATTCAACTTTGTCATGATAACTACATTCATTATTATAATTATAAAAAAGAAAAATACTAGGCAGTGAATAGTTGAAGGTGACATTTAGTAGGCATGGATTAAAAATCTAAACCTAATATGCTTAAAATATATCACAGTACACTAGAAATGCTAAGAATGTTACAAAACCCATACTGAGTATAAACATTTGCTGAAACATCAGTAAAAAAACCCAATCCTCACTTAAAGATGACACATTTAACTAGCAGCAATTATTTGGTATGAATAGAAATTAAAGTATTTTTATTTCCACATTTGATGATATTTTTGTCACCGCTGTGTGGTAGGAAAGATACATTACACATTATCATATCACAGTTTACAAGAAAAATACATTTTTTTTGTAACCAAAATGTATTTAAACTTTTAGGCAGATTAATTTGATGGTCAAATGTCATGCTTTGGTTAAATGGACTTTGAAGTTACTGATTATTTGGTGGATTTAGGCTCTATCATTAGCATTACAGAAATTCAAGTTTCTTTAACATACATGTGTTTTTCTACCATGGCAGTTCTTTCCAACATAATTCAGATTTCCAGTAGCCATCCCAATTTCAAAAGGAATTAAGAGAGATTTATAGTAAACACGAAGACTAGTCCCAAGAACAGGTTCAATGATATCATGTCTGGCTGAGAGGCGAGGCTTGTGTGAATGTCTGAGGGTTCAGGGGAGCTGTCCATGGATGGGTTCTGTGCATGAAGTTTAGGCATGGTTTCTATGGTCTCCAACCCCCAAGTGTTAAAAGTCAGACTTTCATGCCACAAAACCCCTCATTAGAATTTAAACCACTGATCTCTATCTAGATAGAACCTTGGATTTAAATTTCCAGCATATCATTATGCAACACGAAAAGTCACTTGTCACGGTGCAAATGGCAGCTAATTCCAGGCATCCAACAAGCCTTTTGTTCGGTTTGCTAATGAGGAGTGTTTAGAGAGCAGTGTACCCCCTTTGGGTGGCCCCAGCCTAGACTCTTAGGTTGGCCTTGCTCAGGTGTGTTGGAGATAGTTTCAAAACTCTCAGAAATCAGATGGCTACTGAAAGCCTGCCATGTGTTTCTTTTCTGCAGTCAGAAAAGGATTCGGAGCTTTGCTTGCATACCCTGTCAGCCTCCCAAATATATCACAAGGAAATTCTACTCATGCACTTAGAAAAACTTGTACAAACTGCAAGGGTGTCCTAATGAAATCCTAAAATTATCTACAATTTACATTTTAGATTTCTTATGTATTTAAGGGAAGAAAGGTTTACTACTTTCAAATGTCTATAAAGAGAGGCAGAAAAATATTTAGACAATTCTATAGAGGATTTATGACTGTAACCATCTGACTTAAGAGGTCAGGGCTGGAAGCACAGATCATGTGTGTTCTTTAAATCACTCCTGAAGTTCTTTTTCAAACAAGGTGGTTAATTATTAAAACAGAACAAGTGTCGTTTGCTTATTCTATATAGTTATGTTGAATCATAAACTAAGCACTATTTAAAATGATTCTACATTGACAAGGAAGGAGAAAATATGTAGAACAGTTCTAAAATATGCATGTAGTCACCACAAAATAACCAACTGTTTCCTGTTTATGACAAAGGAGTAAATAATCCGTTGATCTGGCAGCAGGGCACCTGCTTTGCAACCGACTTCATATCAGTAGTCCCTGAACCCTCATTATTTTTCCTCAATTAAAGTTCATAGTTTCGGAAAGTCTGTGCTGAGCAGATGTACAACTGTTCTTGACGACGGAACACAGAAGAATCACAAATTTTGAAAACTACTGTCATTTCATAAAACCCAGAATCACATCATTTGTTGTGGGTAAGAAACATTACAAACAATATGTCTCTTTTATAGGCTGCTAAGCCGGCACATTACAGAAAAGAATATTAAAGTTCAAAAACTGTCACATGAGCAGTCCATTATGAATACTGTCATGCATTTTTTTTATGATTCAAATAATGGTTACCGAAATGAAAAAAAAATCTTCAGTGGGTTATAATGTAAAAATTGTGACTGAGAATTTGACAAAATTGGAAACTGAACAAAACCAGGCAGAGTAATTATCTGTAGAGAACTACAAAATGTAATAATGAATATATTTCAGAAATATGAATTTACCAGTGCTAGCTCTATTTTCATCTTTTGCATAATTCTAGAATCTGTGAGCACTGATCATTAAGGCAACCTGTTTAAATAAAGAATGTATCAAGAATCCAGTTTCAGATATAAATAAGAGATACTTGGCTGAAGAACTTTTTATTTTTAACAACCTACCTAAGGTCAAATACTGCAGCATTATCCATTTAAAAAGCTGCATAAATACAGCCTCCATCACTCACTCACCTCCTTCTGTGCTTAAGATAATGAGGAAGGGAAGAGAAGTAAGCAGTCAGGGAGATGTTCATTTCCATTTTATTTTAAAAATGCTATCTCTGTAAGACATTGAAATACATAGTTTGCAGTAAATAACCAGAAGTTCCTAGGCAACATTTTCTAGTCCTTCTTTCCTCCGCATAATTCTCACTCCACAGTATGTGCTCTACAGACTGTAGCAGATTGTGAGTCTTGAGGTCAGAGTATATGCTTGAAGCATCAATGGCTACACCTGTCATTTTGGTTTTCCTGGGAAGAGTGTGTTATTGTTTAATGTCACAACATGCATTTGTTACGATCCCACTTCCAATTTTGCCACTGCCATGGAGGTGATGGTACTTACTTATTAACAGAACTATTTTAATAGTATTTTAACTTCTAGTCTCTGTTGTAAATGTTTTTATTTAATTATTTGACACACGTAATATTTCCCAGCCATTGAGACTCTTGTAATCCTCTTGGTTTTCCCATGTAACCATAATCCAATTGGGAAAGGTGGAAATAAATCAGGTTTTTACTTTCATGCATTAATAAAAATGTTTAAGGTCTGCACGGGTGATTACTGGTAGGGAAACATTTTCCTTTTTCACATTTCCTCGCTATGTGCACCTGATAAACAGAGAGGGGATGTTGAAGAAATTACTGAATCTGATTGGGAAATCTACCTTGTATTCACTTACAAGTTTACATGCTGAGCTGATAACTTAGTTATTTTGGAGCTTGATGAAAATGCAGTATCCCTCAGACAAAGGATAGAGTTAAAATATCCTGGGTGGCCGAAGCTCTCTTTAGTAGGTTTGTTCCAGGGTAAGCCTGTTTTCATGAAAATCTTTTTTATGTATTCCTCCAAATGGATCTCTTTTATTTACATTTAAAATGTCATAGTTGTTTCTAAGCTACATTTCACCAGTTTTGCTCTTGGCAAAATTGGTTGTGCTCTGCCAATGTTGCTCTTCCAAATTGAGCAACTATGAGCATACTTCTGCTTAGTTCAGCCTTAAGAAGACAGCCCAAAGTGTAGTAACGAAGATACATCATCACCATAGACACAGGTGTCATATGGAGTAAAATTCCTAGTCTCTCAAGGAGCCCAATAAAATAGTGACAGAAATGACTACTTAATACATAATGCAGAAATACTGGTTTTATACCTTACCGAAATATTTTATTATACTAATTTAATTTCCTTTTCCTTGAATAATATTGATTTAAAAATTACAGCCTTCCATGCTAATTATAAAATTTTAAAAATGCCTTAAGTATATAGTAGCTTGTAAAATATTTTTCAAATAATTAATTTAATAAAGTAAGTGTTGTTTCAGATACAACAGGCATACAATTAACTAAAACCATACCCTGGCAGGCAGCAGGCTTTGTTGCAGAGACAAGTATAGATTGTTACTAGACACATCTCTTCTTGCATACCCTTCTGGAATCTAGTCATTCTTTGATGGTAGGTAAGTTACTCACTCTCCCTGAGACTCAGTTTCTACATCTATAAAATGTGGACAAATCAGTCTGCAGGTTTTTTTTAAGATTTCAATAAAATAACATACAAAGTCTCATCACACGTAGGTATTCAATAAATACTATCCCCATTTTTATCTGCTTTTCCCTTGATAAAGCATTATCGAATGTATATTTCTTGGTCTGTTTTCTGTCATTGACATTCACTGATGTGGCTCAAGAGACATCTTACATACGCTTACCTCCGTATTTTTCTCTTTAAAATATTCATGATGCTCAAATTCTCGATACTTCTGAAATTGGCATCATTTCCAGCCTGATAAAGTATGAGAGCTAATAGAACTGCATTTTCCTGGGTGGCTAATTTCCCTCTTTATTTTCTCCTACCGATCCTTTCTGCCTCCTATCTTTTATTCTCTCTTCTTTCTCTCATTCTCCTTTTCTCCCTCTCCATCCCTTCTCCTCTCCCATTCTCTTCCATCTTAAAAAATAGTATTTGTTATGACCTAGAGTCATTTGGCACTAGAGGATTGCTCTTGAAGAGCTTGCAGCCCCAGAGGGGAGAAAAACACCAAACATTGCCAGGATACACCATAAGAGTATTCCGCAAGGTAGGCAGGGATTCCTTAAGGCTTCCTCGAGCTTTTTCAAAGAAAAGAATAAGGTAGAAATAATATATGATATTATTCTTCCTACAGAGGAGGAAACTTTTTTCTCCTTTTTTCTTTAAAAATATGTTTGATAAAACGTTTCATAGAAACGTTTTTCTCCCTTTTTCTTTAAAAATATGTTTGATAAAAGGGGTTAATTTCTTAGACTTAATGTTTAAAGAAATTTTTCTCTGCTTTCACGGCACGCAGGCAGTCGTTGTTTTGTTTTTGCTTGTTAAATGGTCTGTCATTTCTCAGTGTGCTTTAGAGACTGGTAATTTTATCTCCTATACATTGTGCAGATATACGCAGACTACTTGACCAATTTTCTTTTGTTTTAATATTTAAACATTTTTAGCAGAAAAAGCATTTTTAATGTATTATTTCAAAAATCTCAAAATATATCCTTCCATTTTGGACTTTAGTTTTACTTTCTGTAGTTTGGTTTTACTCCTTCTTTGTAGCACCAATGAAAGTACTTTATGAAAAGTGTCCACAGGAAAATGAGTTGATGCCTCAGCAATGTGTCCAGTATCCTGATAAAGTCATTATTGCCCAGCTAGTGTCAGCAAATCAACTCATGTCCATATACTGACTCCTCTTTTTCCCAAGTGATTTCATGGGAAGAAAACAGATTCATTCCATTAAACACTGTTTCCTTAGATGGGGAAATTTTTGGTGTATTTGAAAACTGAGTTAATCCCTTGGTTTATTCCCAAAGCAAAATTGGCAGCTATGGCAACTGATCATATTATACCAACTTGAGTGCAAAGTGATCATGTGGCAATTAATACAGAGAAAGTGGTTACACCAATTTAGTGCTTCAAACCATCAAGACTTTCAAAATTACATTAATGAGGCAATATCCTAAATAATTTCTTCAGAGAGCTTTGAATTGAAAAAGTCTCCACATTAGTATGAACCAAACAAACCATTGCAAAAGAAAAAAAAGAGAACTAGTTATTTACCTTTCAAAGGATGGAATACCCTCAACATTTTATGGCTGCTTAAAAAAAAGTATGTTATACTTCCTAGGGTTCTTAGTTTTAGATATGAAGAATGCAAATATATAAATGATTCAGTTATGCTTTACTAGTGCTTAATAAATTAAGACTGGACATTGAAGAACACATTGATACTCTAAACCTTAGGTTAATATTTAATGAACAGATTCAGTATGTATTCGCTTTTAGATTTTAAAATTACTGTGTGCTTGGCTTAGAGCCTTCCTTTACAATGACCAAGATTTTTTCCGTTGCCTTATTCTATAATGATTAAAAAGATATATTAGGGAAAAGTTAGATAAACAGATTAAATATAAATAATAGGCACAAACTGTCTTAATAATGAATGCTTTCTATCCTCTCCATCCTTTACCATTGAGGTTGTGTGGCCTCTACCTTCAGAATCCCAGTAGATTCAGATTAAATAATACGGGACGATTTAGGGATGTTTTGTATAAGAGTAATGAGAACACCATTCAAGCACAAAGATATTGTGTTAAACATTTGGTGTACAATGGAAAAAACACGGGTCTCTTCCAAAGAGGTATAATATAAATGCTTATGTAACCAAATCTACATACATTGAAGTAAACTAAGCAAGTTGATTGGCACTCAAACTTGCCAACTGTAAAGGAGCTCAACCTCAAAATATGAAGCCCATCCCTTAGATGTGGGAATACGTGGATTGGTTCCTCTTTGAAAATTCCATTTGCTATTATGCAATACTAATGCATTTTGTGAGAGGTTTAAGGATTTCTTCAGAATCACTTCCTCTTCACCAGTGTTACCACACTACTATATTTAACAGAGACATTTACATGCTTTGCATTTTAAGTGCCTTGGAAATCCAAGCACAGAGCCTGCACATTTCCACTGCACCATCAGATGTAATGAGTTATGGTACTATCGGCATGTTGATAAGCTATAGCCCAAAGAAGAACAAGAAGGAAGTATAAAAAATATGGCCAGAGGATGGGATAAAATTATCAGCTAGTGTGTTTTCCTGTTTGGTTTTAATCTACATTTAATTAAATTCTTATCTTCTGTGTACTTATGGTTGCATTTGAATGGCGAGACTGCATTCATTATGAATGGTAAAACTTAACTCAGAGAACATTACATGTGGCTTCTTTAAAAAAGAGAAGAAAAATGCAGTCTTTATTCTTTACACTCAGGTCTTACAAAAGGGGACCAAACTCTCCCGCAGGTCAAGTGCAGGAGCACTTAGCCTTTGGTTAACTGATATGGAAAGCTGCACTTAAATCAATTTTAATGCTATTTTTTATTTTTACTATTTGGAAATGCTTTTATCAAATTCTGAGACTGAACAGAGCTGGCAAGAGGAGCAATGAAGTGCGTTAAGGAAATGCCTTCTTCATTCTTAAAAATAGAGATGATAACAGGACGTTTTTATTAGTACTGCAAAATGTGTGCATTAGTCTGCATCCTTAATTATTAAAACCATTACATTTCCTTGTCTTTATATGCTGAAATAAGAAAAAAAATGTCTTAATTGCTATTTAAAGGTTTTTTTTCCCTGTGTCACAGACCCTTTGAGTTTATTCAAGCATCCATATATTTCAGGGAAAAATAACAAAATGTTTTGGATCTAGTATTATTTTACACACCTACTACTTTCATAACCAGTTTCATTTTTAATTCTAGGCCAGGAATGGCAGGGCAAATCAACAAACTGACAATATCTTTAAGGCGATATTTGGTGCCAGCAACTAGTGTGGTTTCCTTGGGCCACCCTAAAGATTGTGTCCGCCCCAACAAAGGGCAACAGAGACAACTGTTTCTGATTTAGGGTTGAATGATTATTTGCTGAAGAAATGAAGTTTGGGATCAGATTTGCTATCCCCACTGGGTCAAAATTCACTGAAAACAAGAACAACCACCACCAACGTTAAAGAGAATACATACACACACACACACACACACACACACACACACACACACACACATATGTATATACACACATATGCACATATATGAATAGACACATATATACACATACACATATACCCATATACATATATATACACACACAGACACGTATACACACATATACACATATACACACACACTAAGAGAATACAGATTATTCTGGGGAATACAAAATATTCTCATAACTTTCTTACAGTCAGTAATTTATGACGGGTACCTGTGTGCCACTGAAACAAGAACATTTCAGATGAGCATTAGTTATTACTTTGGTATTTTATGCAACTGGAAAAGGTTTAACATTCCCACTGAAAGTTCAACTTTAACAGTTATAACAAAATAATGGCAGTTACCAGTGACATATTTCCTTCACACATCCCTGGCATAAATACATCAGGAATGATATCATTCTATTGTTTTGAAAGGAGCTGTAAAAGTCCCAACAACTGGGTCAAAAAGTTTTATCTGACACAATAGACTCTATAATTTTGCTGTGTAATGGAACACCAAGACCTTCTAATAAGTCTTTACCACTCATTTACCCAGACACTCCAAAGGGGATGAGAGATATTTTCAGTACATAACCTTCATACTTCAAAGGTCTCTTTTTCAAATAAGTATTTTTATTTAGTCAGGCATGTGTACAATTCTGTAGATGGAACTGTCATTCTCCTATATATGATTTGACATTAAAATCACAATGGCGATGAATAAAAAAACTGGTGATAATTCTACAACATTAAGCCTTTTTTCAAAAATGATTTTTAATTCTTAGACGCTAAGCAAGCTCAAATATTCATAATAAATGACAACTTCTGGATAATACCCTCTCTGAAAGCACAGCTTTCTAAAGTTATAGCTGGATAACTATGTTTTACTATAATACATAATATATATAAGTTCAAGATAACTTTGTAAGCTGTTTTACTTAATTATTTTCTCAAAGTATCTTTGTATATATTCTTTTATTAAGAATAGTTATATGTTTTGGTTGTTATTGTTGCTTCTCATTCCAGTAAACACCTGCATGAGATTGTGGCCACGTGCATATACACAGATAAGATGTTCAGTGTGATGCCTTTCTCCGAACAATCTGAAATGTTTAAGTCAATGCAATGCCATCAGCGTTTATTGAGCAATAATAAGTTGAGCTAATTTACTATTAGGCCGTCGTTCTGTGAGGTAGAGAATGATACAATACAGTCTCTATTAAAGAATATAATATAGAAAACCAATAGTGTAATACAGTTTGTTAAGGGTTATATAGTATAAGGATACATAAAAAACTAAGGGGGCTGATAGGAAGAGGATGTGAAACTCAAGCTGGTTATGAAAAGACCTAGAGCTTGTTGGGTGGCAGTTGTATGGATACTCAAGAAGTAACACATGTACAATTTTTACTGTTCCCTTAAACTCATTAAGAGAATTGGGATTGACCACGGCAAGAACTGCCAAAGAGGAGCAAACAGTGTCTACATGAAGTGGTGAGATAGCCGAGAAATGACTGTTCATGTATAGTGATACAGCCCAGGCTGCCACCAAGTCATTTCTCTGTCCATGTTCCAGGCGCATTTGCTTAATCAGATAGGAATTGAGTGATTTTGCACCTGCTATTGTAGCTAAAATCACTCAATTCCTATCTGATTAAGTTCATCTTTCAAATTCAGCCCATGCAACCATTACTACTTCAAGAAAGCTTTCCTTGACCCCCTTCCCTCTACACAGATACACATACACACGGATATCTACACACAGTCTGGGTGTATTCACCTCATTACATATGATCAAAGAACCATGTTCTTTTCTATGATGGACTCAATTTGTGACTGTCTGTCTGGTTAGACAGTAACCTCCATGAGAACATGGACTTAACCTATTTTGGATGTACATTACATCCTCAGCAACTAGCTGAAATGTAACACAATCGTGCTGAATGCATATGTGGCTATAGGTAAGAGACCTCCTGGCCACCAAGGGTAGAGATGGAACCATAGTTCCTAGTGCTGGGAACATGATGCCCTAGGCATAGGAGTGCCATGTATCTGGTAGAGGTGAAGTGCCCAAGCATGCTTTATGCCCCATGGATAAATTGTTTAAAAGAATATATACTTCCACACACAGACAGCTGTAAAAAGAGTGATAAAGAGCCAGAGAGGAAGGAAGTCAATGTACCTTCATGTGCCCAATCCTAGCTCTGTAGGTAAATCAGAAAAGAAAGTATATCATTTTCATAGTTTTTCTATTTGCATGTCAACACCATGCATATTTATGATAATTTTAAGGTTTGGGGCTCATTTGATTTGACTTAAAAGTGATCACCTACGTTGAAGGATAAAAAAGTCCACAATGCCCTTTCAGTAATAATTCAAATATTTATTATTCTTATTTTTCACAGCTGCCCTTCAGGAAAACAAATGCACTTTGAAATAAATAGAGAATGATAAAAGAACACTATGAACACATAAAGCTTGGGCTGATGGAAGAAAAATGTGTCCTTGTGAATTGTGTGCATTAAAAAAACATGCTTGAAAGAGGGCAGTATATGTTTATTCTTATTTTGTGGTAGATGAAAAAGTAACCTTAAAGGAAGAGCATTATTTTGTGAGCTTCTGCTCCAATAAACGAGTTGGTATATAGACACTGGAACTGGAGCGTCATGAGCACACAGGGCCTTTTCACTGTGTGGGCAAAGGGACTCAAGAGAACCCCAGAGATCTGAGTGTTTCCCATATGACTACCTCTTCCTGCTTCCCTATCACTATTAGGGGAGTGAAGGAACCAGGACCCTGCATGATCCTGGCCGGGCCCATGCTATTCCTTACTGACATTCGCAGCCCCACCACCACTCTCTGGAGTTCTAATACAATCAGAACTAATCCTGTGTGGTGATGCATACTGACTAGACTTATTGTGGTGATCATTTTGCAATATATTGAAATATCAAATTATTATGTTTCACACCCGAAACTAAGATAATGTTAGATGTCAACTGTATCTCAATAAAAATAAAATAAAAAAGTAGTCTTAATGTCACCTTTATCTCAGCATTTATCTGTGATGCCTAGAAGCCCAGGACTCCCATGACCCTCATCCTCATAATATAATCATCATACTGTTTGGCTGACATCCTCTCTCTCATTCTTCACCAACTCCTAAAAACCCTTCCACTGGTACTCAAGGGAAATTACAAGCAAAATCTTCCATAGTTTCAACCTCTTCTGTGAACATTCACTCTCTCCCTGTTCTTTCTCGAGTCATAGCTGGTTTCACTCCCATTAACTTATTATCACTTAACCTCAGGGTGGAATACTTACCCTTACTTCTCTTTGCAGATTATTCTCCTTCCCTACTCTAAACCCGTATTTGAATCTCATATTATCATACTATCACAGCTCGCCATAGTCATTTAAAGAATCCCAGCTTAGTTCCTGGATCTTCTCCTAAACTGCTCCTGATTTAATTCTTGGTAACTGTGAAAGTTATAATACCCAGGTAGACAATCATATGGACTCTGAGTTCCTTGACCCCCTTTCATCCAATAATCTTGCTGTCTGTCCTACCTCCAACCACTCATTCTCCACACCTCTTTTTGCCAATGATTTTGACCCTTCCTTTTATAATTTTAATTCAAAGCATCCCATTCTCAAACCATGGCTCCTGTCATTCTAATACACTCTTTCAAGAACTTTCATTATAATATTAACTTCACTAGGACCTAAAATGCAATATTGCCACCTTTTTTCCATTTCTCTTCATCCCTTCATGTCCTCAACTCCCCTGCTTACTCAGCTTAACTACAGTGTCCTTCATCATAAGCTCTTCCTCACAAACATCCTCCACTCCTTTACTCCCTCTTACTTTATTGGGCTAGTCTGGCAAAACCCTAACTGTGTTCAATCCAGCTTCCCACCTACTTTGCATTTACCCCTAGCAGTAGACTAGCTGAAGGAAAACGCAACAGTTCTAACACTCATTTCAAATTCATGACCGATGATATAAAGCAGGTCA
Source organism: Smutsia gigantea (assembly GCA_032199065.1). NCBI lineage: Eukaryota > Metazoa > Chordata > Mammalia > Pholidota > Manidae > Smutsia > Smutsia gigantea. The sequence continues at coordinate 185,731 of JAVSCE010014068.1, read as the reverse complement.
GTAGTGTTTCCCAGCAATCATGTCACATTTCCCTACACCATTCACTCTCCAATGCCCATTCCTCATCCCTTCTTCCTCAAGTTGGCTTCCCCATTCACTAAGAAAACTGTAGAAATCAGAAGAGAACTCTATTTCCACTTCCACATCAACTCAACTATAGGCACCAATGTCCATATAATCTGCTCCCATGACTATTATCATGGACATGCTAACCGTGCTCTTATTTAAGGCCACCTTCCCAAATTGGGTATTAGATGCTCTCTTTCCTGCAAACATCATTTTTTCAGTCTTAACTGGATCATTACCATCAGCATGAAAACATACCATAATTTCTGTATAGTAAAAAATAATAAGAAAATGCCCCCCAACCCACACCACTCAATTCTTGTTTATCTACTCCCATTTAAAGCAAAACTCCCTAAAATAGGCATCTCTGCTTGCTATTTCCTAATCAGCCTTCCAATAGGTGCTCAAGCCCACATCTATAAAGATTCTGATCTTGTCATTATCACCAAAGACATTGCTAAATCTAAGGGTCATTTCTTAGATCTTGTCTTAATGAATATCAGAGAAATTGAGCAGTTTCTCCTTGCAACATGTTCTGTCCTTGGCTTCCACTCAGCACACTCTCCTCGTATTGTTCTATCCTCAGTGGCCTCTCCTCCTCAGTTTCCTTTGCCAGGTCTCTGGCTCCCTGTGTCATACTCTCCTCCTCCTTTATTCTGTCCGGCCACTCCGGGTCACCCTGCTGTTCAGGGACGGTGCCAGAGCACTCTTGCCTCTTCCTGGGACACTCTTCACTAAGACAGCTGCATGGATAGCATCTTTAGACTTTCCCAAATGTCCCCTTCTCAGTGAGGTGCCCCTTCACCCCCCAATTTTAAATCTCAAACCTCCTCTGTGTGCTACTCTTCTCTCTGCAGTATTTTTCTCCAATATACATATTACACATATATTTGTTTATCATGTTTCTGCTATTGGAATATAAGCTCCTCAGGGGAGAAGTTCACTGCTCTATCTGATATACAACACTTGGCACACAGTGGGTCTGCAGTAACTATTTAATGAAGAAGTAAACAAAACAGACGAATATTTAAAATTTTTTACTGTATTTCTTAGGCTCTATAAGAAAATTGCTTTCTGTTTATTTTCCAAGACACTAAAATAATTATATTTACACATTAGTGTGCTGGGCTTCCCTGGTATTTTAATAATATAGAATTGCATACCCATAATTAAAGGTAATTTTATTATTTTTATAATGTTATTTGGCTTTAGGGTATATTTCTTGCTGTGAAAACTATTTACTATTATTTTTTTATTGCTTTATCCTTCATATTACATTAGAATAAATACTACCATGTTGGCTTTAACTGATATCTCTCATATTTATATTGACCAATTCTTTTTGTACCTCTTTCACCCTTCCTCTGTGTTTTAACCTTTGAAGGAGACAGGGCAGAGGATGATAAAAATGTGTTTGGGAACTGTTTTACTTCTGATAGAACAGACCTACATGAGGCAAATGGATTTAAATGCTGAGTAATAGTTGCCACTTCTGAAACCAGTGTTGACTTGTCTGTGAAGCACGTAATGAAATTAAGAAAAGCATAAAGATGGGATTTGAGTGGATTTCCTTGTCTTCATGATCAATTATTTTGACCTGAGTCCATTAGCCAGACTGCACCAGTATTAAGGGACATTTTTTCAGTAATTTAAAGCCAAATACAACAATATCTAGGGGAGGGTGAAGATAAAGGGCAAAGAAAAGGGGGTTATAAATAAGGAAGCAAACCTGTAGAGAGAAACATAAAAATTCAACCTCCTCAAATAGACCTGAAAACATGACATTCATTATTTGTACTGGCAGTGCTTTCCTTAAAATTGTTGACTTTTTTTGCACCAAACTCTAGCCTACCATTTCTGAAACATTCCTAAGAAGACTTGAAAGAAGCCGTTAAAAGCGTATCTATCCAGAAGCCCTAGAAAAACTATAACTGCAAAGTGTCTTTACTGTTTATATAAGAATAATCAAAGGTATCAACCAGCAAGACAGCCGAAACTGTTCTCTCTGGAACAGAAAGCAAAATTTATCCAAATGGAATATTTCTACAAAACAGGTTACAGGGAATTCTGGTTCTGCAGCCAAGTATATGTCCTCTATATGCTTGTATATTTTGCACTATAAACATGAATATTCATAAATACAATCCCAGTAGATGGGAACAACCTAAGTAAATTACTAAACATTAGAAATAGCACAGAAAACTTTAATGCAGTTCAAGTACTCATATAGACATACACAGTTTGCATCAAATAACTGGGCAAAAAGATTACATCTACATTTCATTTACTTCCTAATCTACGTAGTTAAGTAACCAATGACTGAGTTGTTTGATCTGTATATTAGTTACTGTGTTAAAGGCCAAAAGTTGTTACTTGACCACTCTTGAATGGAAGTCCTATTAGAATCTGAAGCATTTCCTTTTCTTGCCCCTTTTTCTCCTTAAACTGAGGTCGGAGAACAGAGAATCATCTGAAGCATGCCAAGGGTACCTGGAGTAGTTATTCTACTCCTTAAGGACCTGGCACTTACATTTTTTATTCCTTTCATGTGATTTTTGTTGTTTTTTTTGCTGTTCACTTCCTAATATTGCTAGTATTCCTGCTGCCAACAAACAGTTCATGTTCTAACCCAGTGTAAGCTAGGAAACCAACTAACCAGTCTATATAGGCTCTGCCTAAATGAAGAGTACGCATATGAGCTCTGAATGAATATCTGAGGGACTCCTCTAATAATAAACTGTAGTCTAAAATACAAGAACTTCTGTGGATCTAAGTTTTTGTTTAAAGCAAATCTGTACTTGCATCTTTTGAAATGCATTTAATTTTACATGCTTTGTGTCTGTTTTCTCATTTTTCTAGGTTCTTTTCTATGTTCTGGAGCACAGCAAAATTATATAGAAGATAAATATTTTTATAAAATTTTGTTATAATATTTGCTTACAAGAAATCTCCCTCCACTACAAAAGATGAATATTTAAAAATTATGTGGAGGACTTTTTGATCAGAGGAGGCCAAGGTCCTTCAGTGACCCCATGTTTGGGTTTATCCTACACCAACTGCCTTGGCCAAACCCCCCAAGTTAGAACCCAACAAGAGCAAAGTCATATATCTGAGGGGCACTAGTGGGGAAGTTGGTGCCCCATGTGCCCTGGCCCCTGGGTCTGTCTTCAAAAGAAGTTGGTGGTGATATTGCCATGCCAATCAGTGACTAGAAGGGTCAGGGTTACATGGAAATGGACCACTTAGAATGGAGAGGACCAGACGGAGGTGGCACCTTCTGCCTCTGCCCTCAACATCAAAATCCTCAAGGAATCATCCAGAAATGGAACAAAGCAGAAAAACATTAAGCACAGTGGAAATGGCACTTTTGATGAGATTGTCCATATTGCCTGACAAAGGCAGCATGGATCTTTGTCCAGAGAACTCTCTAGAACCATTAAAGAGATCCTGGGGACTGCCCACTTTGTGGGCTGCAATGTTGATGGCTGCTACCCACATGACATCGTTGATGACATCAGCAGCAGTATGGTAGAGTGCTCAGTTAGTTAAGAACTACAAAGGAAAATGATTCAATAGAAGATCATTTGACAACAGTCGCAACAAAAAGTTGTGCGGAGGTCACAGCGTCTTCTCGTGAAATATAAAGAAAATTTGGCAGGGAATCTTCTCAGAGTTATGCTTAAGACTGTAATATGTACAAATCCCTTTGTCTACCAAGTATGAAGTGTGAACATAAAGAAAGCCTATTAAAGATGGACTTCAGTAGGACCATGAGTATCTTGAAATTATATGCAAAATCTTATGCGTATATGCACACATTTTAGCTGAATGAATGAAGAATTTTGTGTGAAAAAACTTTGAAATATTTAATGACCAGATGCAAACTATTAATTGATAAAATAACAGTAGTTACATCAGTCAGTTTATTATTCAGTGTGAAGGGTGACTGATATTTTTATCTGGTGGTCATTAAAAATATTAGAGATGTTACTGATAGAGCAAATGTCTGTCAGGACTTGCATTGTATAAGCAGAAGAAACAGTCCTTGTGTACAGAGGCAGATTTCAAATATTTGGGTAGTGAAGTTGTCTAATAAATTACAGTGTTCTTGTGCAATATTCTTCCATGTGTAGCCAATCATTGGCAAATCCAATAAATAACCTAACCATCAATAAATCCTCAAGTGTTTATTAATTTTTTACTCTGCTTCTCGGGGGTCTGTGCAGTGGTGATAATGTGACTCATGGGTTTGGCTGAACAATTATCAATATGCTTGGCATTTTATTCCACAGTGTGGAAGAAATGAAAGAAATTAATAAATGCCAACTGTTTGTTCTGTATTCTAAAATAAGGATTGGAAAAAAATCCTTATTTTTATTGGCTTACTTTTCAAAAGATGCCAACTGGCTCTTCAGGAATGTGATATCCATCAGGGCTAGTGTTAACAAAGTAAATTAAACTCTCTTGAAGTGTACCAGAGGCTCAAGGTCAAAAACCATTCACACTGATAAATATTAACTTGGCAAATGTTTCTAAATGTCTAAACTGGAGAGATATACTAGAAGTTTCCAGAGTTAGCTTTTATTCAGGTTTCCATTCCTGTGATGGTCTCTATTCTTAGAGGATTCCACTTTCGCTCATAGACACTTTGGCATCTGCAGTGTGGTTTGATTTCTACATTAGTTTCATTAAAATTTTAACCATCATGTCCTATTACAATTTCATTAGAGAAAAAAACATTATGCTAAAAAGTAGGAGTTTAAACATTAATACTTAAAAAAATCTCTTCATAAAGAAGTAAATCAAAGTGACATATCATTAACAGTTTGCCAATAACAACTTTAATTTGTGCATAGGTTGGGGAATTTCTGTGGAAGAACCATCTTTCCAGGTGTTTACAAAGATGTTCAAGTTTTGAAAAGGAGATGAGGGATGTACTGGCTTTCTTTCCTTGAAGGGCCTCATAAGAAGCCTTAATGTAGCTGCCCGTAGCTGGTCCACCCTTGATGGACATGAAATCCAAGGAAATACGATTTGGAGGCATGTAGTGTACAGAACAGCAAAAATGCTTGTTTCCTTCCTGTCAACACAGCTTAAAATTCACTTTCCACCCATAACAAAGTTTAGACGATTTAAAAGTGACTCAAACTGTATATTCATGATAAAATGATCACTGAATATTTTGGCAGTGTCTCCTTATACTTTATTTTTTAATTTTAAAACCACTTTATTGAGGTCGAGTAGACATACAAAAACTATATTTAATGTGTACACTTGATGAATTTGGAGATAAATATGCATCTTAAATATTTTCTGAAACCTTCACCATGTCTTTTTAAAGTGTCTTTCTATAATTTGTCTGTTAACTAAAATCTTTAAATTTACTGATATTTTACATCCACAGTGAGTCTTATTATCTACATAGGAGCTCTAAAAATTGTTTTATAGGGAAGGAAGATGCTATTAAAATAAAATGATATACCAACTTTAAAAACTCAATCCAATATTTTTTTCAATCCCTGGTAAACTAGTTGTCTAAAAGCAACTGCATCATTTCTTTCTTAAAGGGCACATACTCAGATTTTCAACCAATACTGCTAGCAAATCACAAATTCTCTATTCATTTTTTTCAGTCAGCAATGAATTACAAATCCTTGAGAGAGAT
>JAVSCE010014068.1:0-175000 GCA_032199065.1 Smutsia gigantea | reverse complement strand
ATAAGAGCTTCACTTGGGAGAATTCCAAGTTGTACTTTTATATGGGAAAGATATTTCTGTAAAGAAGAAATGAAGTTGCATTAATAATGAGGGAATTTCCACTATAACAGTGAGTCACAAGAGAGAAGTTTGGAGATCCTAAGGAGAGTTAAGTTATATGAGACCAATAGATGAAAAAGCCATTTATTTAAGTTTCTCATGGGGAATTTAAAATAGATCAGTGTGTCAATGCAGGGGTTACTGAATGTTTCAGAGTAATCTAATCAAAGTAGATTTATAATTATAGCTTTAAAGATGGGAAAATGTAGGAGGATAGAAATGAACTGATGGTTTACTAAGATATTTATATGCTATATTATTATGTAGAAAGAAGTAAAGTATTATATAGATGGCTCAAAGAAAATTATAAACAATTAAATTATACCTGAGAAACTGTATCCCTATTTTAAAAGCATTTCTTCATCATAAGATAGGCAATTATGAACTTACCCTTCAGAAATCTATAACAATTATATATAAAAACAGAACTGATTTTAAATAAATAATTCCTTAAAGCATTCACTTTCAAGGATGACACTTTTAAATCCTTTTAAAATTTTCATGAGAACATCAGATATACTGTACAAGTCTCTTAAGACAGCCTTAATATATTTGCACCTAAACTCTCAGAGCCTTCTTATCTGACACATATGGCAGATCTCTGCAAGTTAAATGAGACAATGTATTTGAAAGCATCTAGTGCAGTGCCCTGGCACACAGCTGTTTTAGGAGCACTGGAAAAGTATGGGAAGAGAAGATGAGTTGCTTTTACACTTTAAATGAGTTTTAAAGATACATTTCTATAGAATATCAGAAATGTCTCCCTTGAAAATCACCAAATGAGGGACCTTAATTTGAAGATTCCATTCAAATACAAAATATGGATGAATTATCCAAGAAGTCTCAAGTTTTAAGACGGTTTTTGTGTATGGATTAGTGATGCAGACTGCACCTTGTGGTTAACCATGTGTTTTCTGCCTCCCTGTAGGAGAAGACTGGACTTCCCTGACTCACTGACAGGCTGCCCAGGGAACTTGCTTTGGCCAGTGAAAGGTGTGCATAAGTAATGTGTGTTACTTGTTTTTGGAAGCTTTGAAACCAACTTGTGCTTTAACATGGGCTCTTTTCCCTTTGCCACTAGACAAGCACTGTTCCAGATAGCAGTTCTGTAAGTTTAGGTCATGAAATAAAGATAGGCTGGAGCAGTTTTTGAGCTAACTTTCGATGAATATGTAGTATCAGTTGTTTTCAGCCATTGAGATTTTGGGTTCATTCGTTAGTGCAGCTTAATCCAGCCTATTCTGAGTGATATGTTCATATATAGGATCTTGAAATCAAAAGTCTCTAGGCTTTATGAATTCTAAATTTATATTTATATTTTCTATCAAATTATGATGTCTTCTCTAACACATGAGTGCTACTGCAATTTGTTATGACAACCACCTTATAACTTATTTACCTATTTGTTCAACAAATTTTGAACTCTCAGTCTGGCCCCAAACTCTTTGTAATCTCATCTCATGTGACACCTCTCTGTGAATCTGATCCTTTAGTCATATAGGGATGTTTGATTAAAAAAAAATCATATCGTGATGGTTTTGGATTCCTTTTTATTTTCTTGATATTTCTTCTGTCCAGTGTAGCTGCCTTCTTTTATCTGCTGCTGAACTTCTGCTCATCCATCGTGGTCCAGCAATGTCAACCGCTCTATGATACTTTTCTACAAATCTCTACAACTCCTGTCACTCCCTCCTTTGTGTTTCTGCAGCACATGGTAGGTACGCATATCAAAGCACTGACTTACTAAATGAAAATTATTTGTTTCTGGCTCAGTATCCCTTTTATAATGAAAAGCCACCCTACAATGAGGTAAGTGATACACAGGCATGCCTCATTTTATTGCTCTTTGCTTTTATTGCACTTCGCAGATATTACGTTTTTTACAAATTAAAGGTTTGTGGTAACTCTCTGTCAGAAAGTCTATTGGCACCATTTTTCCAACAGTACTTGCTCATTCATGTCTCTGTGTCACATTTTGGTAATTCTTAAAATACTTCAAACTTTTTCATTCTTGTTGTATTTGTTATGGTGATCTGTGATTAGTGATCTTTGATGTTAATGTTGTAATTGCTTTGGGGCACCACAAACTGTGCCCATATAAGATGGCAAATGTAATCGATAAATGCTGTTTGTGTTCTCACTGCCCCCACCTACTTGCTATTTCCTTGTCTCACTCTGTCTCTTCAGGCCTTCCTATCCCCTGAGACACAACAGTATTGATATTGGACCAATTAATAATCCTATAATGACCTCTGAGTATTGAAGTGAAAGGGAGAGCTGCACGTCACTCACTGCAAATCTAAAGCTAGAAATGATTAAGCTTAGTGAGGAAGGCATGCCGCAAGCTGAGATAGGCTGAAAGCCAGGCCTCTTGTGCCAAAGGTTAGCCAAGTTGTGAGTGCAAAAGAAGAGTTCTTGAAGGAAATTACAAGTGTTCCTCTAGTGAGCATATGAATGATAAGACAGCAAAACAGCCGTATTGCTGATGAGGAGAAAGTTTTAGTGCTCTGGACAGAAGATCAAACCAGCCACGCATTCCCTGAAGCCAAAGCCTCATCCAGAGCAAGGTCCCAACTCTACTGAATTCTAGGAAGGCCGAGAAAAGTGAGGAAGCTGCAGAACAAAAGTTAGGAGCTAAGAGAGGGTGATTCATGAGGTTTAAGGAAATAAGCTGTCTTTGTAATATTAAAGAGCCAGGTGGGGCAGCGACTGCTGATGGAGAAGCTACAGCGAGTTACCTAGAAGATGAGCTAAGAAAATCAGTGAGGGTGACTACACTAAACAATAGATTTTCAATGTAGATGAAACTGCCTAATACTGGAAGAAGACACTATCTATGAATTTCATAGCTAAAGAGAAGAAGTCAATTCCTGGCGTTAAAGCTTCAAAGGACAGGCTAACTCTCTTACTAGGGACTAACGCAGCTGGTGGCTTTAATTGAAGCCAGGGCTCATTTACCATTCTGAAAATCCTAGGGTTCTTAAGATTATGATAAACCTACTCTGCCTGTGCTCTATAAATGGGATAACAAACCCTGGATGACTGTACATCTATGTACAACATGGTTTACTGAATATTTTAAGCCCACTGTTGAGACCTACTGATCAGGAAAAAAAGATTCAAAATATTACTGCTCATTGACAATATACCTGGTCACCCAAGAGCTCTGATGGAGATATAAGAGATTAAATGTTCTTTTCTTGCCTGCTAATACAACATCCATTCTGCAGCCCATGGATCAAGGAGTAATTTTGACTTTCAACTCTTATTATTTAGGAAATGTATTTTGTAAGGCTGTAACTGCCATACACATTGATTCCTCTGATGGATTAGGTAAATTGTAAACACTTTGGAAAGGATTCACCATTGTTGATGTCATTAAGAACACTGGTGATTCGTGGAAAGAGGTTGAAATATAAGCATTAACAGGAGTTGGAAAGAAGTTGAACCTTCATGGATAACTTTGAGGGATTCAAGATGTCCCTGTAGGAAGTCACTGAGATGTGGTGAAATAGCAAGAGAACTAGAACTAAAAGTGGAGCCTGAAGATGTGACTGAACTGCTGCATCTCATGATAAAACTTAACAGATGAGGAGTTGGCTTCCTGTGGATGAGCAAAGAAGGTGGTTTCTTGAGATGGGATCTACTCCTGGTGAAGATGCTTGAAGATTGTTGAAATGACAACAAAGTTTTGAATATTACATGAACTTAGGTGATAAAGCATGGTAAGGCTTGAGAGAACTGACTCCAATTATGAAAGAAGCTCTGCTGTGGGTAAAATGCTATCAAACCACATGGTGTGCTCCAGAGAAATTATTCATGAAAAGAGTTATTTACCATGGCAAATTTCACTGTTCTCTTATTATGAGAAATTACCACAGCCATCCCAACCTTTAGCATCCACCTCCCTGATCAGTCAGAGGCCATAAACACAGACAAGACCCTCTACCAGCAAAGTAACTGTGACTCACTGAAAGCTATGATTAACATTTTCCTGCAAAAAATTTTAAATTAAGGTATAGTATAAATATAGCTTTTATATGCACTAAGAAACCAAAAAATTCACTTAATTCACTACTACAATATTCGCTTTACTACAGTGGTCTGGAACTAAATGTGCAATATCTCCAAGGTATGCGTGTAATTAGCTTATAACCTGAACAACGTATTAGGCAATGATGGTTATCCATTTATTCATTCATTAAACAGTCTGTGTCAATTTATTGATAGCTGACAAAATTCTCAAAACCTTTAACTGAGAGAAGAGGTCAAAATTATTTGATTCCTGAAATAGGAATAAATAGAAATTAAACACAAATTTGTAACTTTTGAAACAATCTCTAGTTTAAGGAGTGTCATTAATAACAATTGAACAGCATTCTAGGAGACCCTGCATTACTTTGCTTTATTTTATGCTTGTTTAAAAAAAACAAAAAGTCAACCAAAATCTCAGACAAAAAAGAAGCCTTTACAATGAAAATTTTAGAACCTAAGTCTTATAATTAAGGATCATTTTAAGGATGATTCAACATTTCTGGAGATTTATTATCTTCACTGTAGTGGCATTTACAATCTGTCTTAATTTATTATTGCCATTCACTTCTATGACTAAGTTTGCCTATCACCATTCCTTTATATAATCCATGTCTACTTTCCAAACTCTTCTGCATACTGTCCTCTGAATGTCCTGCACACACTTCCTCCTCTAGTGTTTACTCATAGTTCCCCTGTAACACCCTTAGCTTGTCTGAGGACTCCTGTACTGCCAGAACTTCACTCACAGATTCATTCCATCATGTTTACCAATAGTCCACAGCAGACAACCTTTCCTTTACTTACTGCTGCACCTATCATTAAGCCATTTAGTGGAAGCTTAAGATGTGATATTACTGTTATTCTAAAGTGTATGATTTCTAAGGAGATCGACTATAAATTCATTTACGACTAGAGATCATATCTTACTGTTTCTGATCCTCATCACCCTGACCAGTATTGCACAAAGTAGACCCTCAAACAAACAAAGCATCTGCTGGGCATATACTGACCAGTCTCTCTGTGAATATTCCAAGAGAGTGTTCCTCTGCAGAACTGAGTAGCCCAGAGATCCTTGGGATAGCTGTTGTTTGTCCAATTTATTCTTTACACAAAACAAAAACTAATTTCCCTCTTTGTCACTATGAATCTAGACTATTACACCAGGCTCCCAATAGCCTTCTCCTCCCCAGATAGGGAGAAGTGAGATGATTTCAGTTTTACAGGATGTTAAGTACTACATAGAAGCCAACAATAAAAAAGTAAAACATCATCTGGCTGGTAGTCATGATGTAGTCTCTCCAGTTTTTATTAAGATACCCGAGCAAGAACAGAAAGAACTAAAAAATAAAATCAATATCCTTACTTCATCCTAAATCCAGAAGCAGCATATTGCCAGATATTGGTGGAATTTCCCCAGTAAAAAGGCCCCTGAACTCCTACTGAGTAAAGCAATTCATGGCCATACAAGCAGGATATTAAGGAAGTTTACAAACTTAAAAACAAGTACAGTTGACCCTTGAAACAACACGGTGGTTACGGATGTTGAACTCCCACACAGTCGAAAACCCATGTATAACTTTTGACTCACCCCAAACTTCATTACTAATAGCCTACTATTGACTGAAGCCTTACCAATAACATAAAAAGTTAACACATATTTGGTATGTTATGTGATTTATATACTGTATTCTGACAATAATAAGCTAGAGAAAATAGTTTTTCAAATTTCTACCAATTAAAAAAAATATTTCCAATATATTTATTGAAAAAAAATCTGCATTTAAGTGGACCCATGCAGTTCAAAGCCATGCAGTTCAAGGGTCAACTGTAACTTTATTCTTCTCTTTCCTGTAGATTGTTTCCACAAGTCTGTATCCTGAGATACTACACATCCACCTTTTGATATGACCAGAATACTGTTTCCCACCTCTATTCATAAGAGCTATATGTCTATGTCTCTTCTTAGACCCAAGTACCTCTTGCCCCCAAATTACTTAAAACTGGAAGGAAAGCTACTTGGAGAGATGAAATGTGGAGAGAATAAACAGGAGAGACTTGTTTAGGGCCCTGCATCCTTAGAGGTGACAGCTTAGTGAGGGTGACCTAATCTGTGGGACAAGAAGACCTTCAGTATAGTGTATCAATATATAAAACCCTGGTGAAGGATAGGAATTGGGTTCTCTTCTGTGTCACCTACTTTTCTACAGTAGATCTGAAAAGGAAATTAGGCCATTGTTCAAGTGACAGAGAATGAGATTAAGGTAGGGCGACCATGCATCCCAGTTTCTGCCTACAGAGGATTTACACCTACAGTGGTGACTAGTACCCCCTTTTACTAAAAAATGTCCTATCCTAGTGGATGGAAAGCAATTATCTTGATCTCTTGGGAAATACCACTTCTGGTATTTCCAATTCTTTTTTTTCATTCAGGAATGAGTAAATTTAAACAGCCTAGGAATATGTACTTTAAAAATTAGGGAAAGTGTACATCATTCTGACTTAGAGGAAGAAATACTTTTGAAAATGATTTGTATATATATTGGGTAATTTTTTTTCAGAAAATAAATCATATCAGTAGAAGAAAGGAAGACTTGGGAGTATGGGACAGAGAAACAAAACAAAACAAAACACAAAGAAGCACCAGGGGATGTGAAAAGGTGACTGGATAAAACTGAAAGGAATCATTTAAAGGAAACTAACTATAAAGCCTAATAAGATTTCTTTAGTGGTAGACCATAGAATTGACACTGCAGGCAGTTAAATCAGTTATGTAGATGCAAACTTGAAAAGTTCTCGCTGAGAAAAACAAGGCAAAGAGATTTTTAGATGATACATACATTGCAAAAATAATATAGTTGATCCATGGGAGAAACTGGAACAGTTGAAAATAAGTTAATAATAGAGATAAAGATCTAAAGAATGTACCAGTTCCAACAAAGCAGGGATCCAGACCTAGTCTAGAAAATACTCTGATAGGAGGGAATTAAAATTTATTTTTATAAGCATCAAGCAGGGGAAAAAAGAAACAAAAAGGGAAACTTAAAAGGGTACAGGAATTCACTTTAGGCCTTTGTGTTGTAAGTCTGGTGACATTTATAGAAATATAATGCTAGCTTTCTATGTAATTTAAATGTTTTTGGTAGCCACATTAAAATAATAAAAAGACCAGTTAAGTTATTTTCAGTAATATCTTTTATTTAACTTAATATAGCAAAATATTGCCATATCAACATATAATTTATATATAAATCTTAATGAGGAAACATATAGTCTTTAAAAATTTTTATAGTATGAAATATATATATATACTACAAAAACATATGATATATTTTATAGTACTTCAAAGCACTTATATATTGTACAAAATTTAATGAGATATACAATCTCATTAATTTTATACTGTATGTATCTATTGAATTTATATTAAATATATTTATAGCTATCTACAGATAAATAGACACCGATATAGAGTATTAAAATCTTTGCATCTCGTGTATTGAAACTTATAGCATATCTCAATTCAGACCAGCCACATCTTAACAGCCTAATAGCCACATGTGGCCAGTAGCTACCACACTAGATAATATAAAGAAAAGAATTCTGATGAAAGTGAATAATCTCACACCAGCTATGCTGAATTTCATGTGAGATGGTAAGAAGAGATTTATGAAGGGTAAAAAATATGTTCCAGATACATTCCTTTGGAGAAAATAATTTAAGAGTAACCCTCTAACTAATAATGAATATTTATGAATAGAAGGCATGGTGGGGTAAGGTCAAAGGAACACTCTCATGCCTATTTTCCATATCATTTTTAAAACAGGTTACACGAAGTGAAAAACAACCAGAACTGAAACACAGAATGTGAATGCAAGAAAACCATAACTGACCAGCACTGAGAATTCTGAGCAAGATTTTATACTTTTGCCTACTTTTCAAATTTGCTCCACTGAACATACATGAATTTTGAAAGAAAAGCTATTTGATATTAAAATGTCATGTATAGCCATTATGGACTTAAGCTGTGAGAACAAGGTGACAAGCTTTCTTTGGGTGGAATTCTACAATATAGAGGGCTAAATAAATCATGGTAAAACTCCTTCATTCAATACCTCATTACTGAGTGCCAAATTTGTATCAGGCACTATACCTTGGAGCAGCTGTCTCTAAACAGGGATCCTGAACTACTCAAAGTACAAGTGTCCCAGCATTTTGCCTGCATGGGGTAGTTTCCAGGGAACAATTTTCTAGGTTCTCAGCAATGTAGTCACATTTTATCTCTAGTTTTGTTGTTTGATCTTCCCTTTTAAAAAGAGGTCCTTTTCCCACTTTTCAACTGAAAGACACAACCCCCTACTTGTACAGTGCCTCCCAGCAGGTGTTAAAACCCCAAGGGCGCCAGAAAACTAAGGGAAGGTTTCAGGATGCAGAGTCTTGGGTAAAGGAAGGTCCCTTAAAAGCAGATCTGAAACGCGGAAGCGGGCTGTGGCACGTGGCGTATCGCATGCAGGTGACACAGTCCTCGGGAAGGTTGTGCCTTATCTATGTCTCTATTTTAGGACTGGAATTCAGAAGAGAGATGATTGTCTCGGAGCCATGAGTTAACATGTTTATTTGAACTGGAAAATGAAGTGAGACTTTTCCTGACAGAAAGTGAGAGTGATCGGGCCAATTGGCATGAACACGAAGATGTCCCTCGCCAATTAGTAGTTTATATGGCAGATGTTTTCCTGAAATGATTGAGTTTGATAAATATATGGCAAGTGTTTGCACAATAGAATATATGCTAAAATTATTAATAATAAATTAGTAAATTAATCATAAGTAATAATGAAGAACAGTAATTAATTACTGAAACCTCTTTAAATTTACGATTAAACTTGTAGATAACAGGGATATTCATCATATTTCAACATTCATTTAGAAGAAACTTGAAATGTAAGTTTTATGAAATTTGTACAACATGCCAAAGTGAACCTTCAAAAAGGAGATCGATAGAGCAGGGGTGACGTAGGGCGGATGTGCGCAGGATACCGTCGAAGAATATCAGTGGAGCAAGGTGGGTAATGAACTGACCTTCCGTCCATTTGTTTTCATCCCTTGTTGCTTGCCAGTTCAGCTCACGAACACTGACTGTGGCCTGGCTGCTGGAGGACGTCATCACATCTTTAAAGTGAATGTATACTCTGCATAAGGTGAATGTGACATGTAAACTGGGACAAGGTTTCTCTGCCAGTTAAGGATGGCTGTGGCTCCCTGTCAAGTCAAACAAAATCATTTAAACTTGACCCCATTATTTCTAAGAAAGTTATCCAATGAGGAAGTTCACTGTTCCAGTATAGGCCTCTGCATAGCAATCAAGGCTGTTAAATTTAATTTGAAAATGGAATCCATCATAAAATATTAAGCACAAAGGACTGCTGGTACGAAGACACTTATCAGTCTACTAATTACATCGTTCACTCCTGTTGGCTTCGATCCTACTTAGACAATACGGTGCATGAAGGGACTGCAGGCTAATAATAGTACTAACATTGCTAAGTATAATAGTAATAATATTAATAATAGGTAACATACAATGGACCATACTCCTTACTAGAATCTATGGTAAACATGCCATATGTATTACCTAAAATTTTTCTTCCCCAGCATTTTATGGTTAAGGCTCTCCTATTATAATCATGTCCATTTTATTTAAGACAAAAATGAGGTTCAGAAAAATTAGGTGATATGTTCAAGGTTTTAAGTTAGAAAATTGCTGAGAGAGGGATCAAACCCAAGTCTTTCTGATCTAGAGTCCAGGATATTAAGAATTATCATGTATAGCCTCCCTTTTAAAGCTTTATTTGTGTACAGTTATGCTTTTGTTTTATTTAGCACTGAAGTGTCTGTGGTATGTGTGCTGTGTAATTTTTTTTTTTGCATCACCTACAAGAGGAGTAAAAAGGCATGGTGAGTCCAACCACCACATAATTAACATAGTACATTTATACTGGGAGGCATCTCAATTACTATGAGCGCAATTTATTTACTTGGTGATTAGGACAATGGAAATGCTGAGTCAGACTCTTGGGTTTTTGTAAGTATATAAGCCTTACAGGTGACACCAGGTAGGATATTTCAAATATGAGAAAAGGCATACCTATGCAGAAGAATAAGGTAGAAAGTGCTGAAAACGAACTTGGGAAAGTACTTTGGGGCAAGATCCCAGAGAGCCATGAATGTCAAACAAAGGCAGAAGCAGTAGAAAAGATGAATATATTGAGACCTAGTGGACTTTGAGTTAAAGGACCAAATCTGACATTCAATAAATGGATAATCTTTAATAAGTCATTTCTCTACAACTGGGTCTCATTTGTAAAGTGGAATTGCTGTGGAGGCTAAATAAGGAAATATAGGTAAAATGTGGGGGCTTCATAAATACAGTACAGTGAGGGGACTGGGTTGTATTTAATGATAAGCAATAAGGGTTGGGAGGCATGAATCACTGTACAGTTTTTGAACCAGGGATCAGTCTATTTTGTTTTGCAGAATTCTTTTTACGACAGAATTAGGGCAAGGACGAAACAGAACAGCAGAATGTATGGACTTAAAAATGAAAAACAAAAGCATATTCTGTCATATTTATTGTTAACACTGGACAATTTTTTTCTAAAGGAATTACCAATTTATGATAATCCCTTGCATTCTATTAGTGCCTTAAACTTTACAAAAGCCCTTCTCAAAGATATTATCACACTTACTTTTTAGCACAAGGCTTCAAAACTACAATGATATTTTGCAATAATATGCCTGATGATTATATAATCTGATTGCCAAATGACTTCCGTTTTCTATCCAGTCCCAGTTTGAAAGTGGAAGTACACTGAAGTTCTCATTTTATAGTCAGAGGTGGGGGGCAGTGAGGGTTTTCTCCATGACTAACCATTTCTGCACTAGGGAGAAGAAACTAACCCAGAGATTCCTAGAACTATTGCCCATATTCTAGATGTTCCCATGAACCACCACACCCAGAATCATCACCATTTGGTTTATGAGCCAGAGTGAACAACTGCCACCAGGTGGCACCAAATTGCAGGTAGGGACCTTTACTTCCAGAAGCCAGACCTCAGAAGTCTCAGGTAGGTAAATGCTCAGGATGTCTGTGACCACTGACTGCATAATAAACATGATCCCCCCACTTAATACTAATTTTTGGGTCCCCCCTTGTTTTATTTTATAGACGATGTAAGAATTGCCAAGGAGGTTTGTTGACTTACTCAAGGTCAAACAGTATCTTTCTGTCAAATGTAAGAACTAAGTGGGGAGCAGGTATCTGTGGTAGGAAGAATATTGGACTAGGAGTCAAATGACAAGTTCCAGTCCAACTACTTCCTAACCATGTGATGATGGACAAGCTATTTACCACTTCTGAGCCTGCTCCCTCAACTAGAATTTGGAAAGACATCTTATGGATGTTGAAGGATAATGCATGTAAAGGTACAATAGGAACTATAGTACATTGTATGAATATTAATGCATTTAGTTTTTCTCTGATCTAAAGTATTCATTATTTCAATTCTAAATTATAAGGATAGTAAAAAAAACTTCATAATTGAATCAATAGCTTTCAAGCATATGCTATTATTTAAATATAAAAATTCATCACAGAAACCTGAGAACAAAATATTTCCACTTAATAGAACACTCAACTAACTAGAATTTATTAAGTATCTACTATGTGCTCAATACCGTAGAGACCACAGAAAAAGCTGTGTCATAGTTTCTAACCTTAAAGAGTTAAAAAAAATACATTAGCGAAATCACATGTGGAGAATTGCAAAGAAGTAAGATAAATATTGGTAAATACTAGGAACAATGACAATATTGCTGTGAGAGCTAAAAAATCAATCAATGAAATCACATGGAAAGAATTGCAAATAAGTAAGATTAATATTGGTAAATACTAGAAACAATGACAATATTGCTGTGACCAGGGAACAGTGAGATGGTGAAAACAGGGAAATGAATAAGCTCTGCGATGGTAAGGAAAACCTTGCAAAGAGTTATGAATTTGATTTTGCCCTGGAGGTTGGATATGATATAAAAAGGCAAAAAACAAAGAGATGTTAGGTATTCTGATTCATCTCTTTGCTTTTCTCTGATTCAGTGGTTCTATCTTGGTTAATATGATCCCAGAAGCTCCAAGCAGATTCTTATCAGGATAGTTTTGTAATGACTGCTGACCTATCAGTAGGAGCACTGAAAGCATGCATGGAGGGTAATTGTTCAGCAACTTCTGGGCAGGTGCTGCTGGAGAAACAGCTCCCTTTTAAATGTATCAGCACTTCCTCCTCTGCAGTGCATAGAAGTTACTCACAGTTTGTATCTGTGCCAGTAAGATGAAGGCAACGTCTGCTCCACACTCCAGTGGTAAGATGTGTGATTCCACCCTTGGAGAATTTGACAGAAGAATCGACTTTGATGATTAATCCATTATAACAGGAGACTCAGCATTGGTGGAGGCGAATTTTCTACCTTAAGTGACTTCCCTGTTGTGCTGTGCTCTTTAAAATCCTTTGGAAGTTGATAAACTATAGGAAAGAGTAAGGTTGCAGACCTTGGGAAATCACTCTGATTCTTTTAGACTTGTGAAAAGCACATGAGGGGGCTAGCTGTTCTCTTTTGGTATCTGGGTTTGACTAAATCTGGCGGATCTTGCAGAATATATCCCTCCTGAGAAACCCTTGATAATAAGAGCTCACAATCTCTCAACAAGGTTTGGAAGATTTTCTGCAAACCACAGGAAAGGTGGTATAAGAGTGGCTCTTTGGAGTTATTGTTGCCATTTTAATATACCCAAGATTATCCTGTACAGTGTGGATGACACACACACACACACACACACACGTATATACAACACACATACGTATGTGCATATAGCTATGTAAATACATGTGCGTGTGTGTGTGTGTATAGCATGTCCACTAAACTCTCTTAGGCCACCAAGAAAATAAAAGAAAATTTAATTTTTCCTGCCAGCATCTGCATCTCTTCTATGTGTACTCACTCTGTCCTCCAAAACGACAGCTCATTTCATACTGTGGAAACTTTTTGTTTAGGAATCTAATAACTCTGCATTTTAGAGAGAATATGATGAAGAACAAACAGTCTTCCTGTTAGAGAGGGCATATGAATCACCTAGACTGAAAACCCCAGGTTCTTTGGCCCCAGCCCCGGAAATTCTGCATCAGGAAGTCTGGCACAAGGTCCAAGAAACTACAGTCCCTGCTGGGAATTCAGATGCAGACCGTCTGAGAACCACAACTGGAAAAATGTTAGGAGACTAGCCTCGGAAACTATCAGATATGTAAACAGGACCTTTAGCTCTACCACTCACTGGCGATGTGTTATTGAGCAAATAGTAAACCATTGTATAGTCTCTCCACAATATACAGATTTAGGATGTGATAGGTTTTGAGTATTTATTAGCCTTTAAAAATTTGTGTTTAATTATAAATTGACATAATTTCATTTGTTAATGACTGCTGTGTTTAAAAATTGGCTTACAAAATTCCCCAAAGTTTAATGAGTGGTCCCTGCAAGCTAGTATTAATTTGTTTCCAGTACACTTCTGTATTGGTTTCCTCACAGGTGATCCTGGGATATTATAATTTACTTCACCTGGGTACTGTGGTATAAATTTGCCTCCAGTTACAAGAAAGTCTAATAACTGAAGTGTTCAGAATCTATCTTTCAGAATATAAATGATATGATGGCCTATCCTTCTTTTGTTCACCACATCTCATTTCTTGTAACAGTTTTTGCAATTAAATATATGTAGAATGGATGAGTGAATCTCTCAACTAGTGCACTGTGTTCCTTATTCTCCTGTCTGGCTCCATCACTTATTCCTGACATATTTTTGTTCCAACAACTGACACCTCTCCACTGGCTCCTCTCCAGGTCTTTTCACATCTGAAAACAAACTGAAATCCTCCTCATGTCACCCTCAAATTAACAATTCTGCTCTAAGAGCTTTGTCTATTAACTAACTTAATCTGACTATCAGAAAAGAATTCAGTAAATATTTATTATTGCTAGATTAATTCAGCATAAAATTAAGTAGAAAACGTGCCACTTGTCTTCTCGGCAGAAATCTGAGCTATACTAGCAGCATTAAGTATCTATTGGGAAGTGAACTGGGGCCAGAGAATTAGCTGACGAGTCAGACGGCAATGGAATAAATGTGGTTGTTAGCCATGAAAGGAGGCAACAGCTATGAGGGGTATGTTAGAGCAGGGTTGGCAAACTTTTTTCTGCAAAGGGGCAATAGTGAGTTTCTGGGCTTTGTGTTACAAATATTCCTTTTGTTGTTGTATTTTACAATTCTTTAAGATATAAAAACTATTTTGCTGATGCCTACTTTAAAGGAATAAAAGGCTTGATTACCAAGTAGATACGGGGGTAAAGAACAGGAAGAAAGAGACAAAAGTGACATCAAGATTTTAAGTAGGCTGATGAGAGGATGCCAAATGTAGGGAATAAAAACACCACCACAATAATAATTAACATGTATTGAGTATTTACTTGGTGCCAGGATCTGGCTCAGCCTCTTGCATGGACTTTCTCATTGGATTCTAACAATGGCTTTATAAACTAGTTGCTATTATTAGTACCGATTTAGATATGAGGAAACTGAGATACAGAGATGTCAAGCAAAATGCTTAATGTCACCTGTCTAGTAAGTGAAAGAGCTACACTTTGGATTGGGATTGTATTGTATTATAATAACCACTACACACACACACACATACACACACACACACACACACACACACACACACACACACAAAGACTCCTGTGTTTTTAGACATGTTCAGTCTCAGGTTCCAATATTTAAAATAATATATTTTCTAGGAAGTTTTGAACAGTAAAAGAGATTACTAATATAATTTCTCTCTGCACGTCTCTCAGTTTGAATATAGGGCTGTTCACAATTAGCGTAGCTCTCCTGTTCTTCCATGCACATGAAAGGATTGTTTTTATGAAAGGATTGCCCTTCCCCACTGACTTTCAAATTAGGCGTATCTTTTGACTTGCTTTGGCCAGTGGAATATGACAGAAGTGATATGCTCACTAAAAGCCAGTGGGTAAAATCACCATATCCCCTTCTTCCTGCTACAGTGATCAAAGAAGCCCATGTTGAGCCCACTATCCAGGATTCTTAAGTGAATACAAAGGTCAGACACTTCCTGATGACCACATCAGATATGGTGTATAAATGAAAATCAAAACTTGTTTTTTCAGAATACTGAGAGCTTGGAGTTGTTTGTAACTACAGCATAACTTTGTGCCAACTACCCTAGTGTCAAGAATTGTTTTCTACCTTGGGTGGATCAGAAATGCTTCTTCTTGAGAAAAACAGATCAGACTGAATGATGTTTAAAAAACCTTTTGTTAACAGCATGTAATTCTGTTAAAACTGACTCAAAAAATTATGTGACCAACCAGGAAGTAAGCAGATTTGAAAAATAAGGTTCCTACTTCCTGTACCAGACAAAAAGCATAGCATATATTTAAAACTTGTGCAATGCTTGAATGTAGCCAAGGTTTGCAAACCCCTCCAAAATGTGGTTGAGTTTTGAGTTTCAAAATGAAACCCAAAACCTTAGAAGAGAGTTTCACATTTCATCCTGAAAGTTTCATACAGCTTAAACTTTCATATCTATTTCAGGTATCATACTCCAAAAAGTTCCTAAAATCTCCTTTAAATAAATAATGATTATAGTACCATCTATTAAATTCAGTATACTCTGCTGTTCTTTGTGTGTACTGAGTAATATCACTGACTTACTCTTAGTTATGCACTCTCAGTTGATTTTTATTTCTGCTTGGTCCTACACCATATTTTACTTTGACCAAACTTTTAAGTATTGAGTAATTATTGGCATGCTCTTTTCAAAAACCTGGTTGGTTGAGCAATGTGATCTGGGAACCATGAAAATAAGACATCTCTGGTGCATGAATTCCTGATCTTGGCTTTATTAACTCCTTGCTCTGAACTCAAAGAGGTGACTTTCAGAAGGACAAAAAACAAAAAACAAAAACAAAAACAAAACCACACCAGCAACACCAGAGTAAGCCTTTGACCAACTCCATTAAAATATATCTAAGGGCATATAGTGTAGAATTATAAAAATGAGCAAAAATTAACTACGTTTTTTGTGTCAGGAGGTTATATTTGATGAGTGAAAATGTTGCATTCAATGATTTACTTTAAATCAAAAGCAGAAAATTATGAGTCATGTCTCCTCAGGAATAACATTCTAGGATGCCCCTTTGCCTCTCTCTTTTATAACATGCAGTGTCAGAAGGCAGAGAGGTCCCCTTTGTTCATGTTCTTCCCTTTCTCTATCACCAAAAATGGATCAGCTATTTGGTCAGCCACCATACCTATGCTTTGAGTTCTAAAATTTCTTGGAGTAAAAAACAATTCCAATTAAAATATATCTCTACTGTAATGTAGAAGCTGTACTCTATGACAAGAAAAACAAAATGGAAGTAAGAAAATCAACATTTTACTTTTTCATCTTTGATTTAACACATGGGATATGCTTGGAACATAGGAGGTATTAATTACTGTTTTCAAAAAGAATGGACTTCAACAAATTTTTAAATTCTTCCTGGGCCAGAGTTTCTCCCTGAGAAATGGATATAAAAGTGCCTATCTCAGAGTCATATGACATTCTCAGAAACATTATGACATTAAAGGAAATAAAGAACAAGAACAGGGAAGCTGTTTTATGTGGTAACCATTATACACAATTAGATATCTTTAGTACACAAAATCCTAACATGCCTAGCCCAGAACTATTTTTTTATGATTTTTGCTATTTTCAAAATCAGTATATCCTACAACAATTTTTCAATTATTATAAGTATGTGGAAATAGAGGGCACAGATTTTACCCTTAAAAACCCAAGAAAGCCCAGAGTTAATCCAACTTTTAGTTCTAGCATATTGTAATTGTGGTTAATAAGGTATCGTCAAGATTGTTTCAATTGACTGACACACTTGAAGACTACATTTCCCAGCGCCTCTTGCAAAGGTTGGAGCCATATGACCAGTTCTAGCCAATGACCTATGAGCTGAAGAGTAGACCATTATCTTCTCCAGGCTGGCTTCTAACACTTTCTTCAAGGCACAATGGTCTTCATTTTCGCAAGTTGTCATATACTTTTGTGCACTGATTCTGATTTTTTGTGTTTAGGCACTATTAATAATTTTGAAACTGCCAAAGTCATTTTGTTTAGGGATTTAAAATTTTCACAAATGCTATGCATGTTTAGATTTGAATCATTTCAGAATTTTTAAGGGCAGTACAACAATTGATCATTAGACTTAAGTATATTGGTTTTGGCTCATCTTATTATCTGGGCAATTGTGCATGGCTTATTTAATATTTAAGATTCAGCTTCTCCCATGAATAAAATGGGGACAACCATGCATGCATGTGTGCGCACACGTACACACACACACACACACACACACACACACACACACACACACTCGGGTTCAATGAAAATTAAGTGAAGTAATGTATGTTAAGGTATTATATGAACTGTATGATGCATACAAAGTTGAAATTGCATGTAAAATAATTCATTAGTAGATTTGAGGTCACTTATTCCACATTTCTGATGAAAGGGACATCTATTAGTAAAACAGTGCAGCAATCTCCTCTCACTCATTTCCTCCCCAGAGGTAAAGGAGCGAGTTTTCTGACTGGTGAGTGCTAGACAAGGAACTAGGTTCTGCCCCTTCCCCTTTTCCTTTTCTTGGGAGTTAGCTGGCCTTCATAGAGCAGACCTCAGGGTCCACTCCATGTCCAGGGTGACCAGCACTTGTCCAGTGTTGCCTGAGGTTCTGAGGGCAAATCTACTTCAGTTTTAGATGCATTAGGAGGCAGCCCACTTGGCTAACACAACTACATCAGGGTCTGCAATCGTGTTAGTTCATTAAAGCTGCTATTTTTATTCTTATCTGCCATATGCCATACATATCTACCTCTCAAATGGAAAGGGAAAAGAGATGCTATTTATTTGTCCTTGGAAACTCTGCCAAGAGAAATAAGATGCTATAATAGGAAATGTAGATGTCACATGTTACATACTGGTACCTTATTGTAGTTTCTAATTTATTTTGTAAACATAAAATAATCCTAAACAATCTTATTTGTATGTTGAGCAAACATAACACTTTCATTCAATTTTCTGTTAAAAATGTATGATGTCCCCAAGTATATACTACACTGACTTAAGTATCTTCATGTAATTTATTAATTTTAGATTCAGAATGTATCAGTTCAGAAAACACGTAAATAGGCAATTATACTGATTTAATATGGCAACATGCTTCGACTAGCTTTCCAGTATTAATATCATGATTAAAACTTAATCCTTTAATTATATACTGGCTTAGAGTTTAGAAACACTTTCTCTTCCATGATCATTTGATCCTGTCATCTTGTCCACCATTTGTCCAGGTTGCCCGAGGTGAAGGGCTACAGCCACAAATCACTCTGATGAGACTAACTAGCTTATAGGAGAATCCAGCTTGCAACATGAGCCTCCAGACTCTTATGTGCCAACCACTGAGCTAAATGGTCAAGAGGGAGACCTCATCAGAAAATGAACTGGGACTCATACAAGGAGTACAGTGCCTCGTGGAGTTGAATTGTAGTCCACTTTCCCTGATGAGACAGCACATCTTATCTAAGTGTTGCAGATGTTTCTCAAATGACCTAATAAATATTAGAATATCATCTAGGTAAATGAGGTAAATATGTCATTGGAATCTTGCAGCCTTCCATAATTAAATGCAACACACTAGCTACCTAGTTTATTTCTAGCAAGCTAAACTTGGCTAGCTAGAATCGCCAACATGTTCTGATAATATTCTTTCCTAAGGAAACTGGTATCTGTTCATCTTGGAAGGGGTTGGAGTTCAAAGAGGAAGGCAGTTACCTAACAACATGATATTGCTTAATTTATTCTGCATCCTTAGTTTATTCTGCATGGATGGAACCCCAGATTTCAAATGCCAGATATCAAAACAATCAAGCTGAACTCTAGAGGGCATGACATTTCACACATCCTTTAGTCCTTCAAGCAGCATCCAATTTCCTGACATATTCAGGATTTAGAAAAGATAGCTGCTATAATTTTTGTGGATTTAATGTAGTCCAAAAACATGTGTACAGGAAGAGTAAATATGCAGTTTTATTTCTGCCAGATTTTTTAGTGGTATAGAATCAATGTAAAACCAATTTAGCAAACAATGTTTATATATATATACTTGTCATATTATATATGCTTTGTTTTGTGTACATATAGTTATTTTTAAAAAATTGAGATATATTGATATATAACACTATATTTGTATTTGGTATTTGTATGTATCACCACAAAAATGATCACCACATAAATCTAGTTAATATCTACCACCACACACAGTTACAAATATTTTTCTTGTGATAAGAACTTTCAAAATTTCCTCTTTTAGCAATTTTCAAATATACAATACAGTATTTTTAACCATAGTCACCATGCTGTACATGACATCCCCAGGACTTATTTTATAACTGGAAGATTGTACCTTTTGACCCTCTTCACCCATTTTGCCTGAGCCCACCTCCCACCTCTGATACCCACCAGATGATGAATTTCTCATCATCTTTGGCTGTGGAATTTTTAAAAAGCACATATATATATGCTGACTCTTAAAATATTATTTGAGCCATACTGCCTTAAACAATTATGACAGTGTTCCTGTTCAAAGAAATAATTTTTTATCATGACATACTTAAAATACAAGGTTTCATTGACCTGTGTATTAAAGTAAACTGAGGGTCAGGATTGCTGGGGAAAACATCCACAGATTTTCAGCTGTAATTTGTCATGAAGGCCCAACTTCATCTGGGTACAGCGTAGTTCTCTAACATGTTGATCCAGTATGTATGACTGTTCTCCTGCCACACACCACCCTGAGATTCTGCCCATTTTCTGGACAAGCCAAGGCCTCATAAAACTCTGTTCTTTTATGCCTTCCCTTTTTTCTCCACCTAGCAAATGATGTTTATTTAATTATTGCCAAATCCTTCCAAAGTAGTTTCTCTTTGTTTCCATACTACAGATTTTCTCCCCAATATATTTCACTGTAATTTGTATTTTCATATTTATCCATCCTATTTTACTCTCAGTATACAAGGAACAGGGTCGAAGGCATAAATCTTTGAGTAGACAGCACTAAATATAGTATCAAGTAGACAGAAGGTGCTCAATATATGTTTTGGAAGGAATGAATAATTAGGCTTCTATACACTAATACAAAAATCATCTAATAAAATTAAAACATGACTTTTCAGGTTTACCGATTCCTTATATATACCCAATAATCAAACTTTATGTTTTTCTCTCAAAATTGAATTAGTCCTTTTAAAGCCTATTGAAAAACCTAGGAAACATGAGGAATATATGCCCTAGTATTTATAAATAAGACTATTTCTTCTGATATGAAATGGGTAGATTTTCCTATATGATCCATTTGCATTATTTCCTAACAGTGTGCTAATATTTGGTCTAGTACCATCTCAACAGAATATTAGGTGTATGAGGGAAAACAATGAAGTCCAAGTAATCCTTTCAGTAGTTGGTTGTTGTTTGCTTGTTTTCTCTTTGGAGGTGTTAAAGAGCTTGAAAGATTATTTTCAGTAATACTAGACTAAGTTTCCTATGAGGTCTCCTGTCCTAACCTTCTGTCCTCATATTTGTACCTTTTGGCTCCTCAACAATATCAGAGAGAAACAAAAAGCGAGGGAGCGTCTCCACTTTCTACTCCCCTGCTGCTGACCTGGTTGTCAAAAGCGAGAGCAAGGCAGGAGGCCAAAATACATGACTGTTCTCAAATACATGACCTGGATTCTCTTAGCGCCAGGGCAAACAGGAGGAAGGACTGACATGCATTCCCAAATGCCTTTTACGTATGTGTTCCTTTATTGGGTGGAGGGGGGAGCAATCAACCCCTTCATGTACCACAATGAAAGACCCAACTTCTTCTAGTGTAAGACAAAGAGATAATTCTGCCACTAAGTTATTTCCTTTACCTTTAAAGAGCATTTTCCTGGGAACATCCTGGTTCTTAACATCTGAGAGGAAAAAGGTACAACCCCCCAAATTCCACTGAAACACACCTTGGAAAAGACAGAAGTGACATTAACAACTGTCAGTACCACCCATTTCATACCGCAGCATAGCAGTTTGTGATTTTTCCAAGTACTTTTCACTTACATTGATGCTCAAGATAAACTTTCCTATGGTAAAGGTGATGACTATCCTGGTGGGCAGACCTAACGCACGCTGCCGTTACACATCGTGGCTAATGCCTTAGCTATTACTGGTTGAACTCCATCTCTTAAAATTAGTACATAGAGGATGCTGATAGATGAAGACTCACTTGCTCAAAACAAAAAGACACAGAAAAGCAAACACAAACACATAGAAACAGCCTTTTAAGAAGCTGAGCAGACACTTCCTGTCAAATAATGAACAACATTGTACAACAGATTTATTCATACTACAGCTGTGATTTGATAACCAATTCTGTTTGGAATTTATTTGTGAAATGTCACATAACCCAAGATGTTTTAATTATGTTACATTTTATCCAAGACTGCTGATTACAAAACGAGTGATCAAGAATGAAGTCAACTAAAGTCTAGAAAAGATGTAGAAAGAAGGACTGCTGTAGTGCAAATAAATCAAACCTGGAATGTCTGACTGGTGATTTCTGTTTGTGCTTAAATGAAAATACATCTAGCTTAAAAAAAGTCAGTTTTAAAAAATAGACTGCAGTTTCTGGTTGACACAGTTCTTCATAGTAGTAACTTTACAATCATCATCATGAAGAGTATATTTTCAGACAATATTTACATATCCTCAGGAAATGCACTTGCAGACAATATTTCATAGCATTAAATGATGCATATTTTTAACCATCATTATACCATGGTTTAGATGTGGCATTGATGGTACATTTGAAGATGGTATATATTAGCACCTTTGTTTAGCAGATTTATTTGAAAGTGTTTTGGCCTATGTGATTCAAAAAAATATTCATTTTAGCTTGATTATACAGGATTACTTCACATAGAGGAGTAAGTTTACTTTTAGTGTAAGCTATTCAGAGAGAGGTTTATATGATACTTTTGGAATAACTTTAGTTCAAGTCACCCATTAAGAGCAGACAGAAACAGAAAATAAGCTAAAAGGGAATTTCACATAAGGTCAAATGGTTTGTAAAGCTCCACATAATTACTGAGTCAAACAAATATCAACAGAATTGACTTCATAATAATATTTCAGAAATTTATATCTTTTGCCAAGTAGAAAATCCTAAGAGAATATGATTTTTGCTTGTCAGATGTCTGGAAATATACTTCAAACATTAGTTATAGCCAACACTTCTGCTGTTTCTCTTCTTCCATTCCAGGGTAAAACTAGGAAAAACAAAATATGGAAATGAGAAATACTTCTATTTCTCTATCCAATCTAAAATGTGGTTGATACAATAAACTCATCCTTACTTAACTATCCTTAACAATAAAACAGCAACAAAAAAATCACTATTTTCCACCAAACTGGGGAGGTACTGAAAAAATACAGATCTTGGCAGTTTATATAGCAAAATTAAAATATAAATAAAACAAAAAAAAAGTGTGGTTATGTCAGAACTAACAGTGTGGAGTCAATGGGAAATCATTTAAAGTAAGTCAAACTGGAATTCTAGACAATAATTAGCTATAACACAAGTGACAGGATGTAACATAGCTATCAGCAGATATTTAATAAGTATCATTAATCAAATAAGTAGGAAATCAGTAACCAGTGCTTTTGTTAACCAAACTTGCAGAGATATATTTCTGAATTGTTGAAACCTAAAAAATGTCTGTTAAAATAACTTTTTAATACCTGATTAATTCAGAAAATTACTAAAATCAGTTCAGGGTAAATCTTGCTTCCTTGAATGCAGACAAAGTTAACTTCAACATCCACAGTCTCTGGCTGCCATGCAACCTACCAGAGGTTATGTCAGAATAAGCTGGACTTGAATTTTCTGGGTCCTCTTGCTTTGCTGACCTGATGTTTTGATACTCTAATGCTTCTCAGCTAACTGCCATTACGTGGTGCTTTGTGGGGTAGTATTCCAAGGTTAAAATGATTAAATAACTTTTATGGTTGATCAAATATAAGCCGTGATTATACACCGTAGGCAAAAACCATACATTTTAATTACTTTGCTATCAAAGAACTAGGTATTTCCATTTCACTTTTCAATAATCATTCTGAATTTAGTAGACCCTTCAAAAATACCTAAAATCACTGCTCTTTAAAAATGTTTACCATAAACCATAATGAAATTAGTATAGGGCAACAATAAATAACATTCACAGAATGTTGTATGTTAGGTATTTTCATTGTATACCTTTGTGTAACTAGTTCAATTTTCTTCTAATGCAACTGAATTAATTATTTGAGGGTTTGCATTATATTTCTCACTTTGCAACCATGCACAAAATAAAGAAACTGATCAATATTTGATCACAGTTACAGTGCATTAATTCAAAGTTCATTTTCAGTGGAATCACTGCTATTATTCACTTTGGATATATGAAGAAAAACATCCAATCTTTGTAGAATGAGTAAAAAGATACATTTTAAAAGAGAGGCATAGAAAAAGAACTACATTATTAAAAAAAGAAAGTCTTTTCAAAATAACAATTCATAATTATGTGTTTAGAAAAATATGGATTAGGGTATTTTTTACATTTTACATTTCAGTTTGTGCAAATATGAACTATTGTCTTACAAAGAAAGAATCAGAGTGACTAAAATCTCCTTAATAAAATCATCTCTCTTGGAAATCCACTTATTATCAAAATGGAAAGCAATTTAAAATCTAGCCATTAACCTCTAGCACTTATGTAAAAACAGATTTATTAGAATAGGGGAGAAATACCATTTTGGTAATTTACACTATAAATATTTCAAAATAAAAATATTACCTTTCATTTATTACAAAGGAAAGTGAATATGTCAAAATTCACTCACACTTAATTTTAATGGCAAGATGTTCAGATAATTACACCTTATAGAAAGACTGAAATTTGCAATTAAGTCCAAATAGATTTAATATTGCTCATGTTTGACATTAGGTAAATTAAACTGCACTTCCTTTTTAAATAACTTATGTGTTCGTTTTTACTTGCATAGTTCTAAAATCCATTGGCTTAGGTTAACATATTAATAGTGTCTTGCCCACCTTCTGCAGATCCTCAAAAGAATCTATCAAGAAGAGAAGAAAATGGAACTGATTTTGATTGCATGGGAATAGAATAAAGTAGAAATATTCTAGATGGAAAGATATTCTAGATAAAAATATCAGTGTACATGTAATGCATGTAATTAAACATTGAAATTGAAGCTTTGT
Organism: Smutsia gigantea; assembly: GCA_032199065.1. Lineage (NCBI taxonomy): Eukaryota > Metazoa > Chordata > Mammalia > Pholidota > Manidae > Smutsia > Smutsia gigantea. The sequence continues at coordinate 150,337 of JAVSCE010014068.1, read as the reverse complement.
CACCTAGTGGCAATGACAGAGTCATATACTTTTTATTCTTTATACTATATAATATTGATGGCCAGGGAGCTATCTATTTTTTATTTTTATAACTCAATTCATCAAACAACCTTTGGTTTTAGTTTTTTGTATAATTTAGGAACTTTGTCCATAATATACATATAAGCTATCAAATGGCTAGCCCAAAAGTTTCCAATTTCGTAGTATTCCATTTTGTACTGATTAAAGCATTGGCTTATCTACTAGGAAATAACAATGAAATTTCTAATATTATTTCAATAACAAATGACCCATGAATTTAACAAACTGAAAGGAGATTTCTTTGATAGAAGTCTTAAAACTTTAAAAATGATATGCATTTTGAAATCCCCAATGGCATTCCCCAAGTGTAGTTACCACAAAGGATACCTCTTCACCTCCTCTCCTGCACATTACCTACTGTCTCTTACTTTCGGGGCCCCTGGCTTGGAACACAAGAAATGTAGGAATCAAGAATAGATTACTGAGTGAAAACTTGGAAAGGATATCTGGTTCATGATTAAGGGAAAGAACAATATATTCAAAGGTAATCAGAACTAATTTCAATTCAAGCTGGGTCAGCAACATAGACTGAATGCCTACCGTTGAAGAGAGATGTTAGGTGTCATGAAAGACATTCGCAAAATGCAAGAGAAAATACATATGTTTTCAGAACATATTATGGTCTAGCAAAGCATGTGATTCAGAGACTTGAAAATGAGTTTAAAGTCTAGTTTAACCTTCTCCTTGTTTGAAGGTAAAACAAAATCAAAATTACCTGAAACTAAGGGAACATGCTTTTCAACACAGTTCATGCACATGGTTCTCAAAATATGAGGGACAAGGTAGAACAACAAAATGAAATTACGTAGACTGACATTATTTTAGCCATTCACATTTAGCAACATTAAAAAAATACAAAGTCTGGGCTCCTACTTGGAAGCAATGCCACTGTCAAGGGAAAAAATAATTTTTAAAATTATAAACTCAGGATATAAAATTTTCTAATTCTTAATATCTATACTCTGGAATTACTGGGAAAGTGTCATTATATAATATAAAATTCAGAGTTATAACAGTAAATATAAACCAAAAGGGTTTGAAGTAAAAGTTTAAAGAATGTATCATCAAACTTTAAAGCTGGCCTTTCTCTGGCCTCGCTAAATTACTGCTCTTCCTGATGCTATGTGCTCCTCATAGCAAGTGAAAGTGTATGCAGTTTAACAGCGGGTCTCAAGCCTTTAATAGGCTGTCTTTAAAATACCTTACATGGATTACCTATCTGTAAATCTGCTTCCCATGCAGAATGTGACGTTATGGAAATGGTTAGTTCAGTACAGATGGCATGTACCAAAGGGAACCACATCTGCACCCTGGAAGATTATACCAAACACTGGAAATAATCTTCCAGCATTTATAATACTGCAAAATGCATAATTAAGATTAAGGGTTCACTCTAACTTTCTATGTGGTCTGTGATTTCAACTTTTGGGGGTAGGTGGGACTTAAGTGGGTCTATAAAATATGATTGGAAGATTACATCTTTTAAATTATACAAAGTAGGTCCTATCTCATGGACTCAGATTATCCACTACATTTGTCAGATTAGCAGATAACCATGTGTTCACTGAAAGGAAGACAATTTATCCAGAAGTAGTTTGTTAACTCAAACATCTGGATATGTATTTGGTTTACTTTCTTTATTGTATTGTAGTTTTGAATCTTCAGACTTTTGGTAACCAAACAACTATGGGATCATTAGAGGTCAAATATATCTCAATGCATTTAGCAGTTTTGCACCTATTGATAGATTGTCAGTTTCCAAAAAGGCTTAGAGAGATAGAACAGTGAATAGAATTATATCCCTATAAAAAATTAATAGCATGTGTGAATTCAGAGAAGTGAATTCCTGTAAAACAGAAATTAAGGTAGGTCCCTCATGATGCTAAACTTTGAAAAAGGCCTTGCTAATACAGAAAACCTGAACCACTTTTGGAAGCTTGACTAGAAATGAAAAGTATCAGAGTCTAATTAGCACTCACAAAACACACATTGGTCCGATGGATTTCTGTCATGTTTCAGACTAAGGCTGGTTCAAAAATACATGTGCGAATTGTTTGAAATGATGTTGTTCATAGTTTATCAATACAACCAAATGGACTTTTAGAGAGTAGACTTTTAAGCTGTCTTTCTAAAGTATGTTATCAAGGTAGGTTAGAACAAAAAAATTTCATATTTGTATTTTCTGATAATAAAGGAGGACTCAGAAAAAGGAGGCAGCTACTCAACGCCATTGGTTCTTTATGCATATGCTTGGCGAAAGAACTCTATCTTATAAATAACTGGCCCTCTAATTTTAATAACTTCAGTGGAAAATAAAATGGAAGGAAGTGAGGCTACAGGTGAGTGCCCAGAAATAAAGTACTCTCCTGTTCAGAACTGTCACTTTCAAACTAATAGAAAATGAAAATTCTTAAATTTTCTACTGAACATTCACGTTGAATGAAAGTCATGCCATTCTAGGCAGGGGTCAGAGGTTGGGGATTAGGGCAAAAGGGTTTCCATAGTCGTGTAAAGATAAATTAAGCATTCTTAACAATTTCCCAGATTAGACAGGCAATCTCTCCTCAGTGCCCAAAGCGTGACCAAAACAGCCCTACTTCTACAGTGTCCCTTTTGGGGACTCCAAGATGGTGCATAGCAAAGACCAAAGGCAAAGAGTGGCAGATCCTAATCTATTAGCTGTTTTCAGCAGAGGTTCTGTTTACAGCAGGGATGGTGTACTGGCATTGGGCTAGTGGTGATGAGCCCTGATTGGTCTAGCAGAGTCATACAGTAATAGAAATATAGAGTGTGGAAAATGTAATTTAGGCTTCTGAATTAAAGATGAAAAATAAACTAAAGATTCTTTAGAGAACAATAAGATCACATTTTCAGGTTATTTCTTTGTTTCAGTTTCCATTTATATTACACAAGCCCTTCCTTTTTAAATTTCCATAGTGGAATCACCTGAACATGGAAAAGAGAACAAAAAAACGGGACGTTACCTAACTTCAATGGAGGGATGACATAGAGGTATAAATGTATTATATATACTTCCAGCACAAGTCACCTACTTGCTACTCATAATATTTGAACTCATCTTTCATATTCAGCCCACAGAAATAATATCTTAAGTACTTTTCTGTTCTTTGGTTTTTAACTGATGCGCCATTTTCATCATACATGAGTCATTCAGATCTCAAGTGTGTTGGTATCTATGCTTAATGAAACATGGCAATGTGAGAAATGGAAACCCGCCTTTCATTATCATCCAGATGTAACCCGGTTCCAAACATCAACTTCATAGCTAGGCTGCTATTGCTTTCCTGGGTATTTAACTAGTTGATTTCCATCAGTTAAACAAAAGAAGGGTGAGTTAAGTTTAAAAACCAATTTCAGGGACAGCAAAACAAAATACAAACCATTTTTTCCTGACTCAAACATTTTGGTGAAATACAGAGTGAGCCTTCATCTGTGGAGAGACTCATAAATATATTTTGCTTTCCTTCTCCAAGTTCACCGCCCACAAAATATTTTCTCGGGACAAAAATTAACTTGATCTAATACATTATAGGGAACCATAACATAGAACAATGAATAGGAATCCTCATTTCTTAAAAAACATTAACTTATCATCTGTTCTAATGGCCTAGTCATATTAAATTCACAAAATATGGTAAGATAGATAATGCTTCATGCTGATCTTGTGAAGACAGATCTGGATTTAAATTCTGATTCCATCCAGTGAGCTTCCTTATTCCTTTTTATTTAAAGAACAGAGATTAAAAAAAGGTCTACCTTAGAGGGTTAACTTAAAAACTAAATGACATAAAACACATGTGAATTATTTGGCCTTCCCTGACTCTAAGTCTATCCTCAGTAGATGTTAAATAATTTGTCAGTATTATTAATATGATAGAAAATCATTGGTAGATATATATATATAGGATCTATTCTTAACATAAAGAAATAGGGAAATGCTTTAATGTAACTAATTTTATAAAATTATAATTTTATATTAGATAGTCTCTTTGGAGGTATGTCCACCTCTGCAATAGAAATAATCATATCACTTAGTAGAATTAATTTTATTAATTAAGTACAATGAAAGGGAACCCTAAAGGCATTGAATAATTTTAATCATATGCTCAGAAATATTATGGGTAATACTAACAGGGATTGAATGCTCAACAACTGGTAGGCACTATGATAAGAACTTTACATGAAATATCTCATTTAATTTTCATACGACACTCATAAAAGAGTTACTATTGCAGTTTTCAAATTACAGATAGGAGATGTGAGTCTCTGAGAAGTAACATACATTGCCCAATATTTTTAATGGTGTGATGATTCAAGAAAATTTAGCCATACAGTTACTACTTAGTACAGACTTTTTAAAAAGTGTCATGCTTGTGATTCTCTTCTGCATGTATTTCTTAAACTTCAAGAAAACAGACCACTCTACTTGATTCAATCAAACAGAATACTGAGGCTTTTTAAAATTTGGATAATATATCTATAGATATTTTTTAATTGTAGTTAGATTTCATGGCAAATGAATGTTATGGCCATCTATATGGAGAATATATGGCCAGTAATTTGAATTCAAACTAAAATTAAACATGGATAATAAAATTAGACTTAGGACTATCATATACAGTTAATTCCTGATTTAAAATTTTTGCTATATGCATTATGTGTATCTTCTGGGTCTCAGTGTTTTGGGCTATACTTTTCTAAGTACATGTTAAATGTTGGACACATAGTGGTGCAAAGAAACAAAATGGCTGAGCTGTCTGACTAAGAGTGTCATGAACAATCTCATTTGCTCTTCTTCCTCTCCTCTCTTAAAGTTAATTTAGGATGGAGTTACTTGCAAGAGGTCCTAACACTCTCTCATGAGGCCACAGTAAATAAACACTCTGCAGCATCACTAGCAGAAAAATATATTTTATTTCAGGCATTTAGTCATACATACCCTTTGTACATGCTGAGCACCACATTTGCTCAGAGCTGGTCAATAACATGCACCAACGCATGTAACACTTGACCTCATATACAAGGTCTTTTTGTGTGAGAGCAAAGCCATTATTCATGGCGTTTGTTGTTTCTCCAATGAGCTCACTTCCACTACCCATTTCTTTTGCTCCAAACTGGATATTTATGTAACACTTCTAAGACGGAAAAATAGAGTCCATAAAATAAACCCTTTCCCACTAATCTTTCCACCCTTGTGCTTTTATTCCAACGCAGACAAGGGCACCATACCCACCAAAGCTTGGGTCTTTCACAGTAGTTGCCCAACTGGCATCTTGGTTTCCAGTCTATTTTCAGCCAGTCCTGTGTACTGCTAACATTCTTTTTTTCTGAAACATAATTTTGAAGATATTGTTGCTGTGTGCAAAGCTCTAGGTTTCTACTGTTATTGAACTGAAAAATCTTTAGCCTAGTATTCAAAGCCCGTCACACTTTTCCTACAACTATCTTCTCACTGCTCTTCTTTTAAAAATATTTCTTACCCCTTATCAGTAATATACTTGGCAATAAATTTCTTCCATTCAGAAGACTGCCTATTTATATTTTTTATTGTTTCCTTTGCTATGCAGAACATTTTAAGTTTTATGCAATCCTACTTGTCTATTTTTCCTTTTTTTGCTTGTGCTTTTGGTGTCCTATCCAAAAGATGATTGCCAAAGCCAATCTCAAGAAGGTTTTTCCCTGTTTTACACTTTCAAGTCATACATTTAAAGCTTTAATTCATTTTGAGTTGACTTTTATAAATGGTTTGAGAAAAGGGCTCATTTTCGTTTTTTGCATGTGGATATCCAGTTTTCCTAACACTATTTTTTGGAAGAGATTATTCTTTCCCCATTGTATGTCACTTATCTAAGATTAGTTGATCATAAATGCACGGATTTATTTCAGAGCTCTCTATTCTGTATCAATAGTCTATTTGTCTGTTTTTATGCCAGTAAATTATTGTTTTGATCACTAGGGCTTTGTAATATAATTTCAACTGAGGAGATGTGATATCTCAAGCTTTAACCTTCTTGCTCAAAAGTGATATGTCTATTCATGGTCTTTTGCATTTCCATATCAATTTAGGATAGTTTTTATATTTCTGTAAAAGTGCCAGTGTGATTCTGATAGGGACCGCACTGAATCTGTAGTATGCTTTGGGGAGTATGGATATTTACATAATACTGATTCTTGCAGTTCATGAACGTGGGATATCTTTCATTTATTTGCATGTTTTAAAAATTTCCTGTCAGTGCTTTTGCAATTTCACCTCTTTGGTTATTTTAATTTCTAAGTTTTAATTTTTTGTTCCTAATGTACATAGCACTGGTTTCTTAAATTCCCTTTCAGATCATCTGTTTTTAGTATATGGAATCAGCACTGATTTTTGCATGTTGATTTTGAGAACACTACTTTACTGAATTTGTTTATTAGTTCTAGACATTTTGGGGTTTTTTTTTTTGCTTGCAGTCTTTCAGGTTTTCTACATATAGGATCATTTCATCTGCAAACAGAGGTTTATTTTACTCTTCCTTTTTGATTTGGGTGTCTTCTTTCTTTTTTCTTCCATGACAATATTGAATAGCAGTGACAAGACAGAGCATTCTTGCCTAGTTCTAGGTTTTAGAGGAAAAGTTTTCAGTTTCCCATTGATTATGATTTTATATGTGGTTTTTCATATACAGCTTGTGTTAAAGTGTGATCCATTGTAACTATTTAGTGAGAATTTTTATCATGAAAGCATGATGAATTTTGTCAAATATCTTTTTCTGCATTTGTTGAGTTAGCACTGTGGTTTTTGGCTTCCATTCTGTTAATACCATATATCACACTGATAGATCTTCTATTACTCTTTTTTACTCTTATATTCTCCTCTATGCTGGACAATATACCATTTATTGAATACATGAGGTTTGGTCCTGTTTTTTTTTTTTCTATGTTTGCTTCCAACAAATCCCAGTATGAGCATCCTCCCTGTCTGGACTTTAGTGAATTATATCCATATTACAAATGCAAATGTCAATTCCAACACCCTGGCTTTCCACAAATAGAGGTTATCTCTTCTTCCTCCGTATTCCAATAGAAGGTATTCTGCATCCTTCATAAAGCATTTAACATACGCTAAACTGAATGACATATTTGTGCACATCCCATTTGCAAGAATGTGATCATATAATTATAAATTAATAATAAAAAGTTGAGGGCCTCTTATGTGTCTGAATCTTCCATTACAATGGTCTTTAAACTTCTTTTACTGCAATTGCACAGCCCATAAGCAAAATTTTGAGCATATACTCCAACATATAGATATTTATTGATTATATGCATTTCTACTATATGACTACTTCATAGTTATTATAACATAAACATGAATATAGATGATTTTTTTAAATATAGAAATAAAATGAATAGAAGTTCTAATCCTTTCCTTTCACTGAAATACTTGCAACTTGCACTAAGCAGTATTCTAAACACTAGCATTATAAAAATAAATCACTGTTCAAGGCCTTAATCAGTTTAGAAGCCAAGGTCAGAGAGTATGTAAAGACTCAAATGAAATACAATTTGATAAGTACCTAATAGATTCATGCTTTTATTTCTTGGGGATGCACTACAGACCTCAAAACAGCATGACTTATATATAATAAATATAGAATAAAAATGTTTTTGAATGAGTGAAGATTAAGCTTTTACTAAATATTTTGCCTGAAAAGAGTTTAGTTTCTTACTTGGGCAGAATTAAAATTTGTAGTTTTAAGTTATTAAGAAATAAAAACATGTTTGGTTATCCTTCTCTGAACTTCACAAGAATTGTATGAGAGAAACTTGGGTAGAGTAGCATCATTTTTCGATCAGTCAATCACTGTAAGCCCATCATGTTCCAGGAACTATTTTAGGTTCCAGTGAAATAACAGTGAGCAAGTAACTCAAATTACTAGCTTCATGGAGTTTGCATTTTTGTGAGAAGTAAACAATAAGTAGAAAATAAAGTGACATGATATTTTTGGTGAATGAAATGTTAGAAAGGAAACAAAACATTGTGTTATTAGCTATTAGGTATTGAGCTAACCCATATTGACAGCAGGGGAAAGAGCATTCATTCATGGAAGACTGCAAAGGAATCAAGGAAATAGAAATAAGCTCTAAATGTTTGAAGAACAAAAAGAAGGCTAGTATAGCTCTGGGGTAGTTAGCAAGGTGAGGGTAAAAAAATTGATCAGGGTACACAAAAGTAAGCTCAAAATGGATCAAAGATATGAATGTAAGCATGAAACCATAAAAGTCTTAGAAGAAAATACAGGAGAAATCTCTTGAATATAAACATGAGCAACTTTTTTCTGAACACATCTCCTCAGGCAATGGAAACAAAAGCAAGAGTGAACAAATGAGACTACATCAAACTAAAAAGCTTCTGTATAGCAAAGGACACCATCAGCAGAACAAAAAGGCATCCTACATTTTGGGAGAATATATTTGTAAATGACATATCCGACAAGGGGTTAACATCCAGAATATATAAAGAACTCACATGCATCAACATCAGCACTCAAAAAGTAAAATAACCCTGTTAAAAAGTGGGTGGAGGATATGAACAGACAATTCTCCAAAGAAGAAATTCAGATGGCCAACAGGCACATGAAAAGATGCTCCACATCACTAATGATCAGGGAAATGCAAATTAAAACCACTATTAGATATCACCTCACACCTGTTAGGATGGCCAACATCCAAAAGACAAGCAACAACAAATGCTGGCGAGGATGTGGAGAAAGGGGAACTCTCCTGGTAGGAATGTACAGTGGTTCAGCCATTGTGGAAAGCACTATTGTTATACTCCACAAATAAGTGAAATCATTTGGTACTTGTCTTTCTCCACCTGGCTTATTTCAATGAGCATAATACCCTCTAGCTCCATCCATGTTGTTGCAAATGATAGGATTTGTTCTTCTATTTACTTAGCTACATGAGTGTTTTGAAATGTTGAAATTTAAAAAAGTATACCAAAACAAGGTACTCAGTTTTCATCTAATCACTACTTTAAAAGAGTGCTACTGCAAGATCAATTTTTTTACCCTCACCTTGCTAACTACCCCAGACTAGGGGTTACCAAAGGGGAGGGGTGGGGGAGGGTGGGTGGGGAGGAAGGGAGAAGGGGATTGTGGGGTATCGTGATTGATGCACATGTTGTGTGTGGGGTCAAGGGGAAGACAGCGTAGCTCAGAAAACTCAAAACACTAAAAATAGAAATAACATCTGACCCGTAATTCCACTCCTAGGGATTTACCCAAAGAAAACAAGATCCCAGATTCAAAAAGACATATGCATCCCTATGTTTATCGCAGCACTATTTACAATAGCCAAGATATGGAAGCAACTTAAGTGTCCATCAGTAGATGAATGGATAAAGAAGAGGTGGTGCATATACACAATGGAATATTATTCAGCTGTAAGAAGAAAACAAATCCTACCATTTGGGACAACATGGATAGAGCTAGAGGGTATTATGCTCAGTGAAATAAGCCAGGCGGAGAAAGACAAGTACCAAATGATTTCACTCATTTGTGGAGTATAACAATGAAGCAAAACTGAAGGAACAAAGCAGCAGCGGACTCACAGAACCCAAGAAGGGACTAGTGGTTACCAAAGGGGAGGGGTTGGAGAGGTTAGGTGGGGACGGAGGGAGAAAGGGAATGAGAGGCATTATGACTGGCACACATGGTGTGTGTGTGGGTCACGGGGAAGACAGTGTAGCACAGAGAAGACAAGTAGTGACTCTGTGGCATCTTACTACACTGATGGACAGTGATGGCAAAGGGGTGTGCGGGAGGACTTGTTTAATGGGAATGTAGTAACCACAGTGTTGCTCATGTGAAACCTTCATAAGAGTGTATATCAGTGATAGCTTAATAAAACAAAAAAATAAAAATAAAAATTGATCAGGGGCTCTAGAGTCAGACTGATTAGGATCAAATAACAGCTCCTCTGCCTATCAGCTCTCTGACTAATCTTTACTAAAAGATTAATAAAATTATTTTTCCTTTTATGTGTGAAATTAATTTGAGTTTAGCTCTCCTAGATAGGTTTCCTGTAATCTGGCAAAGTTGGAATGTTAACTATATTACTAGGTAATATTACTTAAGAGTAAAAATAATGACTGATTGGTAAACAGCAACTGAGCAGGAAGGAATATAAATAAATTATTGAATTCCTGATGAAGAGATTAAACTTTGGCTTCCCAGAGTTTGGGGACTCTTGTAATTGACATGGAAATTCTGTGTATGCATGATTGCAAGGAATAGTTGTTCCTGTGGGTCATAAGGCTTTGGACTCGGGGCCACCTCCACAGTGCTCAAGGTGAGTGTCATCTTGCACTGACTGCCATGTGGAGAGAGATGTCTCTGGGTGGCAAAAGAGAGTGATGAACAGATGGCTGTATGGACCCCTGCAAGCCCTCTGCCTGAGGAATCTCTAGCACTAAAGCCTATGGTTCCTGACCTATATCCTTCTCAGTAGACTTGCACCTAGCGTCAGCTATGGTAGCTTTCTGAGTCTGAAAATTTGGACCCTGGTGACAACTGTACACTAAACCTCTTTTATTCAATTGCTAAGTGGGGATAATAACAACACTGGCTTATTTTGGGGATTAAATAAGGTATATAGTTTTGGCATAGTGCTCTAGTGGAGCACAGACATCAATCATATAATTGCAAACTGTGAGTTAGTTTTATTATTAGCCTTATTATGTTTTAACAGAGAAGAAAACTTAAACCTAGAGAGATAAGTGTCTTACTCAGGGAGAGAGAACCGGGCAATGTCAAGGTGACGCCCAGAACCTCTCTCTGGTCTCCTAGTTTAAGGCTGTGTCATATGCTGTTCCTGTAACTAGTTTGAGGCTACCCAAGTGCCTTGGGATGGTCTTTGGTGTGCAGGATGCGGAGATGGCTAGCTGCCTAAAAGCCTGAAAGTGCTCTTGCCTGCTCACCTCAAACTGTGCCTAGTATGGCTTCATGAGGGATATCTAAAGAGAATCAAGAAGCTGACAGGATGAATCATTGGTTTCACTTGTTCTTTTTTTCAATCTGCATCCTCTAGATCACTGGCAGCTTGCTACTTCATAAAACTTACATTCAAGTCTTGAGGTTAAAGAGTAAAACATGTCTCTTAACATCATAATTTACTTGTCTACATGCATGCATGTTTTGAAATGATGAAATTAAAAAAAGATACCAAAACAAGGTATTCAGTTTTCATCTAATCATTACTTTAAAAAAGTGCAATGCATCCATGATAGACTATTTATCACAATCACCATCCTCATTATCACTACCACTACCAACGACTTACTCATGCCTCTGATTCAACAGTTTTCAAATTGTTTAGCCAAAAACATTAGAGCTGTGTTTGTCAAAGAACTGCTGTGTTACGAGCATCTTAATATATGTTTATTATAACCAATGAAACCCTTTCATTAGTGAGTGTATTGTAATAATATGTCCATAAAGAAAACATGAAAGATGGAAAAGTATTCTAACATATGAGAAGTTTCAGGTCCCTTTCAACTGCAACAGTGATATCAACACCTCTGTGTTTGGCTGTAGTACATGTTAGGCAGTATGGGGTTGATTGACCTGGTTGGGTTCCTTTGAGAAGGCTTCCAAGGGGAAGTCAAGTTTTGCTTGAGACAGGAAAGAAGAACAGGAAATGCTTAGGTCAAAGAGAGGGTGGAGGTAAATGGTGAGGGGGAAGGAAGTACACAGGGGTGAACAGCATATACAAAAGCCCTGGGCAGAACAAAGCCTGCCCCTTATGAAGAATTGGAAAAGGTCAGTGTAGGGGGAAGACAGTAGGTTGGGTAGAGCCACCATGTAGGCTGCCCATTTGAACACTGATAATTTAGTAGTTATGGATACACTTCTTTTCATAATCCTTACATTTTAAATTCTTAGCTTAATAAAATAATTTCTAACAATATGTATACTTGCTATGTACATGGGAGACTATTAGAATTGTGTCATGTATTCATGAAAATCTGTTTATTGTCTGCACTTGGAAAATAATGTCAATTCAAAAATACATACATTAAAAAATATATACATGTAACATCTTTGTTCTGATGAGCTCCAAATGATTGTCTATAATACTAAATTAAATTTTATCAAAAGAAACTATGATAGCATATAGATCAAATAAGCAGTTACAGAAAATTTAAATTTTATCATTAGCCATGTTTATAGGCTCTTCATAACTTAATCATTTTCCATAACTTTCATTAGTTTAGTTAAAACATCTTAAAGTTGAGTAGCTCAACCATTTAAACATTATTGATTTCATCCAATTTTCAAGTTATTTATGGAACCACTTTCTTTCTAGTATTTTTTTTTTACCTGATATAACTGTAAGAGCCCTTTGGATACCACTTACCCCTTTTAGCCAACATTAATTCACTCAGTTTTATTTTCTTTTTTGCCCTTTCTAGCCCTTAGAGCTTAAAAATTTATATTCAATATACTAGGTATTCTTCTTTTATTTCTTATCCTTCTCCATTTCCATAATGTGTTCTTTTTATGTTCCTTATCTTGATTGATCCTCCCATGTCACATCAGCTATGCAGCTAAATTTTCACAAATTTCTAATTTCAGCATGGTATTTATAACCATGTTCTAATTTCTTTCCTGCTCAGGAACTCCAGTTCAGGATCCATTTTCTTCTGATGTTCTTGTTTCAATTTTTATATACATTTTTCAGATTTCATCCCTCTTTTTCACTTCATATATTCCAAATAAGGGTCTACAAAAATCTGAGAGTTAGATAAGTTATTTGGGTAAGGTTTGACATCAACTAGACACATACTCTGGAAAAACTAGGGCTGGGAAATTATACATAGTTCTGGGTCTTATTTATAAAGCTTACATCTTTCTCACAAGTTTCTTGGCCATTTTACCCCAGTAAGTAACCCTTTGGCTTCTTGGCCTTTGTATTTCCTTCTGGTAGTCTGTGACCAGTGGGATTTATTTGAATAAATATTTTCCAGTAGTTTTATATCTACCTCACTTGTCAAGCTCCTCTTTTATATTCATATTTTTGTAGTAAAACTCGCTAAAAGTGGTATAAAAGGTATCATAGGCTAACTGATATAAGCAGACCCAGGTTGTATAATGGCTCCAACACAACAGACTTCTTATTTACTCTACTGCAGTAGGGCAGAGAACCAGGGGACAGACAGCATGACCTTCCTCCAGAAAACCCATTCAAGGACCCAGGCTGATGGCAACCCTGATGTCTTCAACATCTTGCTTTCAAAATTATCTTGGACATCATCTCCATTTTAGCCACCCAAAGGGAAAAATGACATGAAGGATCATGTGGCCTGGAGACAGTACTACACTGCCTCCATGTACATTCCACTGGCAAAAACAGTCACATGCTTGTATCTAACTCCAAGGGAGACTGGGATATCTAGCCCAGCAGTGTGCACAGGAAGAAGAGGGGAGTCTGGATCTTGGTGAGCGACTAGCAGTTCTTGCCACACAAACTGAGGGAAATAACTTATTTTCTTAGTTCCTGGTGGAGATTGTAAATAATAAATATGAAACAGAAAAGTAGTGAAAATAAAAAGATGTATGGTGTGATGAACTTTTTTGTAGAAAAACTTCGAATCTGAATCTTTTTATGATCACCACCTACATGATTTTAAAAAGTTTTAATATAAATGTTAAAATGTTATAATAATAGGGAGAGAGTAAGACTTGTCTGAAAAGCAGTTGTATTATACAGTGTTATGTATTTTACAATACAGTACAATTTTGGAGATCTAAACATACACATAGAAAAACAAAATGAACCAAACCGAGAAATGTTTGGGGTTAGTTATATTACCTAACATGCCTCAAACATATGTTGTTAACTTGGAAAAAAATGGCCACTAATTTTTCATATTCTAATGTCCTGCACATGAACTTAAACTGTTGACCAAAGAAGAATCATTTAGGGAATTTCACAGAAGACTTCCCAAAACTGTTCCCAAGAGGTACTACTAAGGTCGAACATTAAAATTATGGAAGATGTGTTATTAGTCTGAGAGAAAATGGAGAAGAAATTATGATCTAACAAAAAAAATCAAGTAATTGGTATTTGATAAGCAAAACAACTACTTAATTGTCTTGGTTGGCAGGTTGAATAGATTTCAGTTTGCAGCATTTCTATAACAATAGAAAACTGACCCATCTAATGTTTAACTACAGTTGCCCCTTACCTACCTTACAGGAATGTTGTGAGAACAAATACGATAAAACATGTGAAGTGCTTTGAGCTCATTGGTGCAGAACTATAGAAAATCAATAAAGTTTAAGGAATATATTAATATTACAAGCATTATGAGAGTCTAGCTTTCCAGTTGCCCAGTCTGAGTTTCAGCATAGCTCCCAATCAAAACTGGATTTCTTTATACATTAATACTTAGAAAATTAAATGGTCCTATGAAACTGCCTAGGGGATCTACTTTCTTTGAAAATATTAGAATTTTCTGTATTATTTCAATACAATTTCACTGTGTCTGAATTTGTTTTTGTCTATTTTTTTGAAATATTGAGTCTTAATGCTCACAAGTGAAACATTCCTTCACTTTTTAACAGACACAGTTCCCGAAATATATCAACTATTTGGCAATCTTGTGATGATAAAGGTTAAGTTTTTTTTTATATATCTTCCATGAGTTAGACTGTATACCGCCTTTCCAAAGTGGACTGCAAAAGTTGCAATCTGCTTTCCACTCAGTTTCAAGACATGATAGAAAAGTTGCCACAAGACTGATTAAATGAAAATAAACATAGATAACAAGACATTGTTGGGAAAAAAATCAAATTTGCTTCTCATAAGTTTGTCACAAAAATATCATTTGTGATAAAAAAAGAAAAAATACTTGTATTTTTTTCGAGCAGAGAGAATTTTATGATTGAAAAGGGAACATAGGTAACCAGCCTAGAGATCTTCAATAAATCAGAACACTAAAATATTTTTAAAATTTTGCAAGGACATTATGGTCTCCCTTTCCTAGCCTTTTCTGTATGGTATTAATTATCATCTGAAAGGTTTTCTATTTATTTGCTTAATAAACTATATAGAAACGTATGCTAATATGAGAGCCACTAACCACAAGTGACTAATCAATTTAAAGTAATTAAAATTTAAAATTCAGTTCCTTACCCTCATTAGCTACATGTCAAGGGCTCACTAGCCACCGGAGGCTAATGGCTATCATATTAGTCCGTGTAGGATAGAACATTTCCGTTGTTACAGAAAGCTCCACTGGACAGTGCTGAATAACACTTTTTACTCAAATTTAAATTGTTTTTCTTTTTTAAAACTATAAAATATGAACTATTTAGAAGAGGGGTTCAAAATGGTAGTTTAATGTTGCAATTATTTTTCTTACCTAATGCACGTTTATATGTATTACATAATCAAGAGTGTGACTGATAAAGTTACTAGTCAGTAAAGAATTCCTGAAAAGCTTCAGAATCAAACCCACAAACTTGTTTGCTGACCTCAGCAGGTAAGTTCTTATTTTGGCAGACTTGGAGAGCATCAGGGTATCTGGAGTAACGTTATTTGATACTATGCATTTGGACTTACAAAGTGCCAGACTGTTTATACTCTCCCAGCAAGAAAATGGTACTAACGCCACCTGCAGATGAAGAGACTCTCAGGTGAGACGAGGTAGTATTCACCACAGCAATCTTCCCCACTCCTGCGACAGTAAAAATCATACTCCTGACTTAGCTATGTAGTATATTATTTTGACCATACTAGCAATTCAACTAGCCACATCTTATTTGGAATCAGTTCTGGTTTCTACACACCCTGAATTTCTGACAAAACGAAGTGCCAGCTGAGAGATGACCTTACCGCTGCCTATTAATTTCAACCAGATTGTAGTTCTGTCTTTTGCTCCTCATCACTTCTTCCCCATCCCCAATGTCTTGGCCTTCCAGGAGTGTCTATGCTGCTATCTCCGAAACTATCCCACCCAATGAAAGCCAGTCTCTTAAGGCAGAAATTCATGTTTCTCAATTCTCATTCCACTTTTGAAATTTTTACATGGCTATCCTTTCATAGCAAAGCTAAGTCTCTGATGCATATATTCCACATAATGATCTCAAGTCCTTTGTGAAACAGAGCAGGGTTATATGGGTAAATGTAACCAACTTATTAAGTAGTATCTAACTAAAGTGGTTTCTATATGCAGTATCACTTAGTTGTTCTGAATCTGACAAATAACATATCCCTGTTCAGGGAACTTGCAAAGAAGAGGAGTCAAGCTATCAGTGATTTCTCTGTTTACAAGGTTTACATGATATGCTGTGAAATTTCTCTTGTATTGTGATGTCCTTAGTGTATTTTCTGTTCTTTGTCATACTGAACTCAGAATGATCCATTACTTCATTGAACCATCAATGGGCACCTGCTATGTACTGGACACAGATAAATATTGGGGATACGTGGATGAACACAGACGTTGATCACAAAGAACCAAGAGTGTAGTGTTAAATGCACTAATTGGACAGAATTTGATAAGTGTATTAGTAGAGATATACACAAATTATTTTAGGTCAGAGAAAGGACTCCTAATCTTCAGCCTAGAAAAGACAGTGTATGCTTCTTGAAGAGGATTATTTCAGTGTTGATTCTTAATTGATGAAGAAGAAACCAGAAGAAAAGCAGAAGCTTTGGTTATTCTGGCTAGATAGGACTTCATGAGACATGGCAAGGAAATTAGAAATAGGATGTTTTCTGTGAACAGGAGGGAAGATTGTCAGGGTGTATGTGTGGCTGGTGAATGGCTGCCCATCTACACACACACACTCATCAGAATGTAACCTGTGGGCGGGTAAGGCCACTGGGAATAGCTTTACTGTTGTCCATTGTGTAATTTCTCTAATTTGTCCTTTCTTTGTCCCTAATAAAATTTCCTTCTGATTCTACAGGGCCTTTTGAACAATAGCGATCACTCTAAAAGTGCAAATCAAATTCCTACTTGAGAACTGCTGTGCAGTGTGTATGTGCATCGGAGAACCACTGCTCCTCTGTGGTCACATACTGTGGAGGTAGGGGAAGGGAGATTTTATAGTTCCATCACAACATAGGTACTCAAACAGATTGAACTGAACTGACTCTTGAGCCATACACAGGAGGACACTCTACCCAAGCTACTCATCTGCAGTGAGATTTAATGAATCTCATGATAGAACCTGGTTAGGTGTTCTTCATCCAGCTTTTTCTACCCTTTGAGCATACAGCTGGAGTACTTTTCCAAGCTCCCTTCCAAGCTTCACATGGCATGTGATTCTGTTAGCCACTTCTCTTCTGGATTGTTGCAGTAGTTTTCTAAGTGACTTTCCTTCTTCTGCCCTGTCCTATTTTCTACACAGCAGGTAGAATAATCCTATGAAAATGTAGAAATCTAATCATGTTAGACCTTGTTCCAAACTCTGCAAAAATTTTCCATCCTTACAATTGCCTCTAAGAACCTACATGATGCCCCACCATGGCACTCATCTCTGCGACCTTTTCGTCCACAAGTCTCTTAACTCCCATAGCTGGTGTACTCTAGAATTACTCACTTCTTTGCTCTCCTTCAAGTGCATTTTTCCCCCAATGATGAGACCAGTCCTGAACACCTTTCTCCATGAGCAAACTGATGCCTACTGAGCAGGCCACTTGTGCCTTCCACTCACTGGTTCTCCTCCTGGTGTTGTTTGTCCATGGTACTTATTATAAAATGGCAATATGTTGGTATTAAACACATCGTTTATAAATTACTTAAAAAGGAGAATATGTAATTTCATTGCTTCCTCCTAATTTCAGTAACTCCTGTACATTATTTGTGTTACTCTCTCTCAGTTTTCTCATGTGTGACTGACTCATTCATTTAGTGATTTATTTATTGTGAAGCTGCTCTGTAGCAAGCAATGGGGAAGGAGTAGTGATTGGGAAGACTTCTGCATGGGGGACAGCCTTTATGGAGATCAATCCACTTGGGAAAACAGATATCTAACCTTTATTATAAACATGGTTTGAGTGTTTTTTCATGGTGAGTATGTATACACAATACATCTTCTTTATTTACTCCTCCATCTATGGCACTTAGGCGTTTCCATATCTTGGCTATTGTAAATAATGCTGCAGTGAACATAGGGTACATGTATATTTTCAAATTAGTGTTTTCATTTTCTTCAGATAAATACCCAGAAGTGGAATAGCTAGATCATATGGTAGTTGTGTTTTTAATTTTTTCAGGATTTTCCAAACTGTCTTCCATAGCAGCTGCACCAATTCAATTCCTACCAACTAGTAGTGTACAAGGGCTCCCTTTTCTTCACATCCTCACCAACACTTGTTTCTTGTTTTTTGATAATAGTCATTCTAGCAGGTGTGAAGTGATATCTCATTGTGATTTAAAATTTCATTTCCCTGATAATTAGAGTTATTGAGCTCTTTTCATGTGTCTGTTGGTCATCTGTCTGTCTTCTTTGAAATGTCTATTCAGGTCTGCCCATTTCTTAACTGGGTTGTTTGATTTTTTTTGGTGTTGAGTATATGAGTTCTTTATATATTTTGGACATTAACTCCTTATCAGACATATGACTTGCAAGTTTCTTCTCCATTCAGTAGGTTGCCTTTTCATTTTGTTGATGGTTTCCTTCACTGTGTAAATGCTTTTTTAGTTTGATATAGTCTCACTTGTTTATTTTTGCTTTTGTTTCCCTTGCCTTTAGAGTCAGACCTAAAAACACACCACTAACACCAAAGTTAAGGAGCTTACTGCCTATATTTTCTTCTAGGAATTTTATGATTTCAGGTCATACATTCAAGTGTTTAATCCATTTTGATATATTTTTTATGTATGGTGTAAGATGGTGGTCTAGTTTCATTCTTTTGCATGTGGCCCTCCAGCTTTCTCAATAGCATTTATTGAAGAAAGTGTTCTTTCCCCATTGTATATTCTTTACTCCTCTGTTATAAATTAATTGACCATGTATATATGGGTTTATTTCTGGGCTCCCTATTCTGTTGCACTGATCTAGTGATTGTTTTTATGCCAATACCATACTGTTTTGATTACTATAATTTTGTAGTATAGTTTGAAATCAGGCAGCATGACACCTCGAGCTTTGTCCTTCTTTCTCAAGATTGCTTTCACTATTTGAGATCTTTTGTGGTTCCATACAAATTTTAGAATTATTTGTCTTCATTCTGTGAAAAATGCCAGTGGATTTTGATGGGGATTGTGCTGAATCTTTAGATTGCTTTGGGTAATATGGAGATTTTAACAATGTTAATTCTTCTAATCCATGAGCACAGAATATCTTTCCATTTAGTTGTGTCTTCAATTTCTTTTATCAGTGTATTATTGTTTTCAGTGTGCAGGCTTTCACCTTCATGGTCAAATTAATTTCTAGGTATTTTATTAATTTTGATACAATTGTAAATGAGATTATTTTCTTAACTTATCTTTCTGCTAGTTTTCTGTTAGTGCATATAAATGCAACAGAGTTCTATATGTTGATTTTGTATCCTGAAACTTTACTGAATTCATATATTAGTTCTGATGCCTTTTTGGTGGGTTATTTGGAGTTTTCTCTATATGGTCATGTCATCTTCAAATATTGACAGTTTTACCTCTTCCTTTCCAATTTGAATGCCTTTTTGTTTTTACCAAATTGCTATAGCTAGGATATCTAATACTATGGTGAGTAAAAGTGGTGAGAATGTGCATCCTTGCCTTGTTTCTTATCTTAGAGGAAAGATTTTCAGTTCTTTCCCTTTGGGCATGATGTTAACTGTGGGTTTGTCATATGGCCTCATTATGTTGAGGTATACTTCCTCATACCTACTTCGCTGAGACTTTTTATCACAAATAGATGTTTAATATAGTCAAATGCTTTTTCTGTATCTGTTGAGATGAACATATGAGTTTTATCCCTCATTTGTTAATGTGATGCACCACATTGATTGATTTGTGGACATTAACCCATCCTTGCAGCCTTGAAATAAATCCCACTTGATCATGGTATATGGTCATTTTAATGTATTGTTGAATTTTGTTTGTTAATATTTTGTTGAGGATTTTTGCATCTATGTTTGTTAGGAATATCACACTACACATTTCTTTTTTGTCATCTTTGGCTGGTTTTGGTGTCAGGGTAATGCTGGCCTTATAAAATGAATTTGGAAGTGTTCCCTTCCTTCAGTTTTTTAGAAGAGTTTGGGAAAGACGGTTATTAAATCTTTGAATGTTTGTGAAAACAGGAACTTTCTTTATACCAGTGAAGCTCTGGTCCTGAACTTTTGTTTATTTCTGACATGACTCATTTAAGAGAGGGAAAAAAGGAAGGGACTAGAGAGAGACCTCATAGTTCTTCAGTGCCTGGTGTACACTGAGGAAGGTTCTCTAAAATGACACAAGGTAGTCATTATCCTTCATACTTTCATATATGGGGAATCTAGCACTCAGGAAGGCATTGTTATTCCCTTTGTAATGCTGAGTAAACTGAAGGGTAGGGATCCTCCTTAAAACATGTGTGCACAATCACATAGTTTATCATGGTGCTACTTGTAGTGTAATTTTCAAATTGTTATTGTTTTCCAGTGAAATAAGGAGGTTGTAGAATATAAATCAGTGCACTGCTTCCTTTCTCCAAAAACTCTTGCTATAAGAAAAGTCATCAGAACTTAACTGCGTGTTTTCTAACTGATTTACATTCTGCATATTCTGCAGTAGAGAGGGGTAAGGCATAGTAGGGTTGTAGTGAAGTAAGAGACAGCATAGCATGATGGATTTTGAGAAGTGGTTGAAATGTAGGAGGGCAGGGTAGACATTTGAGAAGATGCAGTGGTGAAAGGTATGGCTAGAGAGCTAACAAAGAGTCATATAATTAAAATAATTTGTATGGCATTGACAAGAAATTTGGCCCTATTTTCAGAACAATGAGGAACCACTGAGGACTCCTGAGTTTTGGTTACTACGAAGAATGCTCTGGCTATACTGTATTAATCATTTTAATTTTGTGTAAATTATATTTTCATATCCCCTACATAGTTTTCAAGTTTTAGTAGTTTTCTTATTCATTCATTCGTTATTTTTATAATAAATAAATATGGATATCAATGCTTCATTACATTTGTGGTAAATATTTTATATCGTTTGTTGTCTGTCCCTTGGTATTTTTGTGTGATTTTTGGTCTATTCAGTGAATTACTGCTCAATAGAAATAAATAATTTTGTATTTTATATTGTAAGAATATAGTTACCATTTGGTTTCTTGAAACATTTTATAGATTCAAAAGTCTTTTACAGTTCATAAACATATTCTAAATGCTTTAAGTACATCAAGAACTCAGGAGGTCTTTTTTCCTTATCAGAAGGATTGACGATCCAGGCAATCCCACCAGTAGCCCCACTCCTTCCCTCTTTCAGTGACTAACCCCAGAAAAGGCACTTGATATATCTCTCCTTTTTCCTTTTATCACATGCAAAATTAGGTAATACTATATACTCATTTCTGTCTGCCGCATGGAGGATATTAAAGAGATAATTAGAAAGTAGATTAATAACATATATAATTAACAAGTGATATAAAATATTCCATGCTCTTTGGAGGAGGAAATTGTTATTAATATTAAGGTATCCCCATAAATTACAGTTTATTCCTATTTGCTTATAGGAAGGAGAAGGAGGGAAACTCAGTTCCAGTAGCAAGACAGGATTATCTGATTTCTGTTTCTGCTCTTGTTCTGTTGCACTGAGTTGTAACATTCTTTGAACTAAAATGTGCAGGGCCCTATGGTAGGCATTTTCAATCCATTATATCATGGTTATCATATTTAAGATGCATATATAATCCAGTCATCCTGGAAAAGAAAATGGAAGGCTTGAAAACAGACAGCAAAAAAGCAATGTAGTATTTTAATCTCCAATGGTTAATGCTCAATTCTTTTTCAAGCTAACACAAATAACTTTTGGACATATATTATATTGTATAATATTCTTATGACTCATTATCTTCACTTCCTGACTAAAAAACCTTGAGGAAAAATGCAGTATAACAGATCTCCCCTCCAAAAATTTGGAGAACAAAACAAATATTGTATAATATATATTTTATTTTTATAATATTATAAAGTCTTGTTGCATCAGACTTTGAAATGTTGGCCAACTTAAGGTCTAATGAGTAAAGTTTCTAGTGTTTTTGTTTAAAAAGAAATGTGCAGAGTACTAAAAAATTATTATAGTGTTTGGTTATTACAAAGTATCTGTATATAGGTTATTTCATTAAATTATTATAATTCCATAATATAACTATTATTATGTACATTTTAATACACAGGTATATTATTGTCACCCAGAGTGGGAAATTTCTTGTGATATACCCAAGTTTAAGAATGAGAATCTGAAAGATGGTCTTCAGGCTCCAAACTGAGTGTGTTTGTCAAGAACACTGGAGCTCAATCTAAATGTGCTTTTATAAACATCACAGGAGACAAACTCAAATGCTTGCAGGAGCTAGGCAGGCAACAGAAATGTACCAAGAAAGCCAGATGGGGACTAAAGTGAATTGTAGCAGAGACCATTATCTAAATGAGAAGGGGCTACCTAAAGGCCTTTCGCTGCCATGTAGGACTAGGGGATTCCTATATGTGTCAAATAATCCTGCTTCTAGGGTGTATCTAGAAATCTTAAGGCTTTTTAATGCAACACCTGATTTTTAAAATTATGACAATGATTAAAATTCACTGTGTGTAATGAATCTACAAGCAGCATACAGAGAATAGACTATCAACTAGTCTCCTCCTGTGTACATGTTCCTAGTTGATGATCAAATGATGAACAGCATCCCATTTTACAGATAAGAATGCTAGAGGCCAAAAAAGAATGCATGATTTGCTTAAGGTCACAAGGCTAGCAAGGGACAGCGATGTGATTCCAAACTAATTACTCTTTACACTTCATTTCACTGCTTTGACTATTTTGTGATGTGTGTAGAAATTAGAGAGAAATCAAACTGTTCCATTCTGTGATTATGGGATGTGCTCTTACCACACTGCATTATGAGACATGAGGATACTGCACACATGGCACGATATACTCTGCTGTCCAGACATTTTGCAGCTGCCGCAGCTTGACTGTCACAAGCTGGGAGTTGTTTTGGGCACTAGTGCGAAGGAGTGGAACTCACAGGGTGGCTACCAACAGGGACAAAAGAGAAAACCTGAAGATAAAAGTGGACAATTTCCAGTTAAAATTACCATATTGTAATTTTGTTAGTTATCAGACTAAGTACACAGCAGCTTATCTGACAAGAAAGTGTCCTTATGGGCATGATTTAACCTAGAGATGTCTGATTTCCTCATATGTGGTGTCCAGATGGTCCTTTTTTGCTCTATGTTGAGACCAGGAGGCATAAAGGCCATTTCTAAAATAGAGACAATGAAGTAAGTGCAGGGTGCAAATGCACGAGGCTGGCCAACATAATGTACTCAATCAGATTACATTCGTAAAGCTAATTCCCTATTACTGACATAGTCAATTGATGAGGGAGAAAAAAGGGTACCATTTTTTAGTGATTTTGCTAGAGGTGCTATTACACGTGATTAGCTGCTGATGAGATAGATCCCATGGTCATGCAGGCTCTGCAATAAAAGATGGGAAAGCAAAGGGAAGGCTAACAAAACGAACAGGAGAGAAGCCTGGCGTTCTACTTGAGAAACACTGCTTCTTCCTTCCAACAAGAATTCATCCTGTGAGAGACTTCAGTACTGCCTATGTACCAGTGACAAGGGTCAGCATGTAAGGAGGAAAACAGTGTATAGAACTTAGTCCAAAGAAAAGCCAGTGGTCAGTAGTCCACACAGATGGGACACATAAACCACACAGTGAATAACTGAACAAAACCCCTCTAAATGCCCAGTTTATGATAACTTCTTATAGGCGGTTCCAAATTACCACATTGGCTATTTGCATAGGACATTACAGAGCCATCTTTCACAGTATTCAAGAAAAAGAGAGTACCTCAAAAAGACATTTTTCTCATTTGGAAGTACAATAACTCTTTAAGTTAAAATTTGGAAGGCTTCCCAGTTTTAGCAGTAAAACGGTAATGCGAGACATATCATTTTAAAGTGGAATCTCCTAGAAGTTAATTCAGTTGACAAGGTCACATTTTGACTTGATTTTTTCCCCTTATGTTTTGCACTCAAAATAATTTCCAAACCCTGTTATTCAAAGCACTAGAAGTTACCATAGCACTTCACGCCTCTTCTCATACTCAAGGTGCCTCTGAGAGAGAGAGCTACTTAAAAAACCAAAAATACACGAAAAACAAATGAACTTCTATGATACATATCATGGAATTCATAGTGTTTTCAGAAAGGAAAACAACCCAGAGACACTTATTTGTGGGGTACACTTGTTTGATTTTAGCAATATCTTGTGAAGATTCAGCAGAACCGCTGAATTGCACAGAAGTGCACAAACTGGAGCTGGCACGCCTGGGTTTGAAACCTCATTCTACCGCTCACCTGCTGCATGACCTTGGGCAATCTACATTACCTGTACCTCCAATTTCCCATCTACCTCATATGTAGCTGTTGCGAGAGTTAAGTAAATTAATATCTGTAACGTACTGACTGAGCCCATTGTAAGCATGCTGTAAGAATTAGCCTTTGTGTTAAAGAAAGGAATGTTTCATAGTAGAAAATACATTTTCAAACAAAAAGTTTTAAAATATTATATCAGAAAAGAATTGAACCTGAAATCTTATGGGAGCATAGTTGCTATAAGCTGTATTTTTTTTTTTTTTGGTAGAGAGGAAAAGTGATAGAAATTCAACGTGAAGTATCTAAAATACCTTGACTGGAAAAACGGTACACCTTTAATATTTTTTTCTGCATTTGAAGTACAATGCATTATGGCTCCTTTTCTACCTTAATAGGTTTTCAGATTTTAGAAATAAATCTCTATTAATTACGCTCAAATTTTATAACATTCCCATGCCTCTTTTTAGATACTTCGACTAGTTTAAAACGTCATTCACAAAAGCTGATCAACGCCATGATGTCTGTTTCAAATCCTAGCTATTTTTCAGAAAGCAATCATGAACTAAGACATTCAATTCTTCTTAATGAAGCATCAAATTTCCCTTTATTTTTAACTCATGCACTTTATTCTCTTGATTCTACCTTTTCATTGGTTTTGTCCATTTAGCCATTTTGATATTTTCAAATATTGGTCTTATACATATAAATATATTTCTTCTTATATATCAGGACATACTCAACAGTCTATTTTTCCATATTTTCCAACTTCTTTCTTCAACAAAACAGATGTGCTATATCAAAATACTCCAGTACTATGTATTGTGTGCTTCGGAAATGTTCAAAACCCAAATTTCTTTCCCATGTGTTTAAATAAAATGGACACTTTAGGAGAAGATAGAAAAGTTTAACAGACATATTTGAAAATGACACAAATTTCAATACTGCTAATGAGATTGTTTACAGTAAAGCAGAGAGCTTTACTGTTTTGGACTGTTTCACACAGTTCAGTTTTGAAACACAATTTGCCAAAGTTTCTGGATAGTCCAAAAGCATTTTTTAAAATATGAAAATGTGTTACTGAGAAGAACTATGATTCCATGTTATGGCCAAAATGGTTATGACATGTGTTCAACCAGAAGACCATATGTGGCTACTGCTCATTAAAATGCAACAGGGATCTTCCCCTTACCTGGTCCCAGATTCTCAGAAAATAGAGTAGTTAGGAAAGAGGTCTTAAAAGATGCAATGGAGTCTGCCCAGTAATTTAGATCTCTACAATTTTGCTAGCCTGGAGGCAGTATTGTTTAATAGTTAAGAACTCGGATCTCTGGCCACAGAGAAACCTACTTTTGAATTCTGGTTCCACCTCTTGCTAATGGTGTTGACTTTAGAAAGCCCCAGATTTTACATCTATAAAATATAAGGAGTAATAGTTTCTCAAAGATTGTGATGAATAGAAAAGAAAAAAAAACACATGTAAAGTGTCTAGGAGTGTGTTCCGTTCATAGGCTTAATAAACAGTAGCCAGTTTATTTCTAGTGCTGTTATTATTAAAGATCTGACATTTATAGCTTCCTCCTTTTGCCGATATCTACCTCTGAAATGTGGCTATATGTTTATTTACACTTCACCTTATCCACAGAATTGGAGACCCCAAGGGCTGAAGCTGCCCCTTTCTTCCTTGCTACTTACTCTGAGACCATTGCTTAACCTGGTGCCTGGTTTTTACAGAAACAGCTTGATGACGCCAGTTCTTTAAGTCCAGCACTTCAAAAGGGGCTCTCCAAGGGACAGAGGCCAGATCTCTATCCACAAGGCTACTGTTTGCTCAGGAGTGGGGTTCTGGCTCTCAGCCTGACTCCCTTTTTGGTTATAACTTCTTGACTCTGCTCTTCAGAATTCTCTCCCCACTTTCCATCTTTGCTAATAACACTTTTGTTAATACCACTGACTTTATCAAATTCTCAGAAGAAAGTTTCCTAATGGTCTATCTGCATAAATTTCCTAATTTTGAACAGAACAAACATGTGTTTCTAGGCAGAGGTCAAACATTGATAGTCTGTGGGCCACACTGATCCAAAAGATATATTATATTACAGCAGTGGTTAAACATTTTTTGAAGAGCAGTGCCTTTATGGTGTTCATGAATTTTCCAACTTATATTTTGACACATCCCTTCCCAATTCTATCACTTGACTCCAGTCCAGCACACTCCATGACTTACCTGCAGATCTCATTTGAGTCTGCGACCTGGCTGGAGCTTTGCTCCACCATCTGGGAGAGTTTTGTCAAGTGGAAAATAGCAGTATTACACAAGCTTCTAATCCATCACAATTACATTTGCTCAACCAAACTTTCCAGAATTATCATGGTGCCACTTTCTGGTGCCTAAATATATGAGTTTATCCTGAACAACAGTTTCTGGATCCACAGGCTTTGGGGCTTAGAGCTCTTATTTCCCCTTAACCATGGGAAAGGCATCTTTAAAATGATTTCCTCTGAACTAAACCTCTGTCTCATTCTCTTGCTCTCTTCTCATGTCCTCTTGAGCAATACACTCCAGTTTCATAAAAATCTTATGACAGTATGTGAAATCAGCCTATATCCCATCACCATCACTAACACTAAGGTATTTCCATTAGTTTGTTGTTCTGTGGTTTCCCGCTATCATTACATATGAGATGCATTTACAAAATATGATGCCAAAGTGTAGAACAAAAGGTAATGAGGAGAAATGAACAATGCAAACGAATCCATTTTGATTTCCTCTTTACCACTAAACATAAGACTTAGTCTCCTCTGAAAGATTTATGAGGCTTCCTACCATAAAGGAGGCTGGATTACAGCTATGCTTACTTTATAAAATGAAATTCTGCCATCATAGGCAAGGGTTCATGGCTGTAATTATTTCAATGATCTTCCCAGTCAATGTGTCTTGCACAGCTGAGCCAAACCCTCTCTCACACAGGCAGGCAGGCCATTTCATAAGAAGTCTAAAAGCTCCCACAACTTTGTGTGACCTTGCATCGAATAACACTGGAAAATTGATTTGGCTCTAGTAATAAAAGACCGTCTGCATTATCTGCATTCTAATTATAATTAATATAACTGGGATAACTGCTGTATTATTTACGATTAGAGCTATGGTGAGCACAGTGTAATAATAATCTGCTACATAATTTTTTATTGATCTGATGGCTTTATTGCAGAAAAAACAAAATGCTACACCACTGCATAACTAAAATTGCCTTTCTTGACATGAGTGTTTAGACAGAGGATTTCATTTAACATTTCTTTCATCTGATGAAATTCCCATAGTTTTAATATCATAATAAGTGTGATGCTATGGGATCTTTCAATTTTCCTCTTTGAAAAGAACTGAAGAACGGGCATAATTCATCTACCCAGGTTACTTATTGAGTATCATTAATTCCCTGACACAAGAGTCATCACACATTTCATTAACAGGAATGGAATAAACCTGAGAGAGAAGTGGCTTTCATTTAAGGTAATGCTATCTCTCACCCTAAATAAAGGCTCTCTATAAGGACAGTGTAGAATGGAGTATATATGTATTAAAAAAAGAAGTGTATTTTTCTTTAACAAAGAAAGTTATCCTTTAAAATACTAGTGGAGGAAATTTTTAGGAGCACAGAGATTTTTATCAACCTAGGTTAGGAGTGTTCACCGTTCTCTGTCTTAGTGATGAAAGCTTGCTTCAGTTACCTAATGAGTTGGAAAATATCCTATAAAAGAAGTGAATAATAAGCTTGGTAGAAAAGTAAACATAACAATATACATATGGAATCATTTATATTGATCCATATCAATATATGGATTGATATTGCCAACCATGCAAGGAAGATTTGTAGTGATTAAGGATTAAATCATTTTTTTTCTGATGTCCAATTTTAATAAATAAAACTTGAGACTACCAAGTGATAATATTATAAATACTATATTGTTTATAGTTGGTTAGCTTTACAAGATTTTAGAAGAACAGCAATACCTAATATATAAATTTTAGTCAGTTTCACCTAACTAGGTTTGCCTTTGAGAATCAGGCCTTAACATTCTCAGCTGCTTCCATGGTATCATGAAATGGGTTTCAATCTCCATGCATTATTTTGAAAATATATTCAAATCATATTTCACAGATTTGTGAGCTTCATACACATTATCTTGGTTGATTTAACAATGACAGACCATGTAAGGCAGGAAAGACAAGTGTTTCTTTTTGACAGATGTAGAAATGAACAGCTGGGATGCAGCAAATTCACACTGAACATTTATCTCCTGACCTACGATCCTGAACTTTTTCTATAACACCATGCTCTTTAGTGATTTATTTGACTCGAAAAAATTGGTCATTAGTAATTGACACACTGACCCTAAGACTCTACAAAATAGTTCTATACAATATTTGTATAAAATATAAAGATTATGAAGTCTAAACTCCAAGAGGAGTCAGATTCAAGAGTTCTTTCAAATGAACATCATCAACACCGCTGTTATTATGGCAATGGACACTTACGGAACCAGAAAATATTAAATATTATGTCATAGTAACTTGACATATGAAGAAAGCAAGGCTTAGGGAGAAACTAAATAATTTTCCCACTGTCACATAGCTAGCTGGTGATGGAACGCATCTCTGAACACTGATGTGTATAAAATCAGAGTTTGTCTTCTTAATATTGTTTCATTTCCCTCATGTTCTAGCTTTCTTATGAAGTCTTCTGGAGAACATCTTAAAATTGTTTTAACAAAGAAATAAACTGGACATGTAACTTTCTTTGCTTTTTGTGGCTAGGAAAGCAGTAACCCAGGCATAAAATGTGTTGTCACAGAAACAGTCACTCTCAGAGTCCTCATAGACCTTTACATGAGATAATTTGAACACTTCAGAATTTTATGTGATAGCCAAGCCAAAATGAATGATCCAGAATGTATTCGAGTGAGGGGCTGTTGTCTATGACTTTGAAAATAATACCTTTGTGTAGATTTCATTTTCAATTTAATTATTCGTTTGCTAAGAAATTAATTTTGGGGGGGAACTATTATAAAATGTGCTTTTTTAAACCAAAAATATGAGACTTGACTGTTAATGAGTTTTAGTCAAGACATATAATTAAAGCATTTGGGGAGAGAAAAAGGAAATTGTGTGCTATTTGAAAAACATAAGTAGAAATATGGAAAACTATATGTGAGTTTATTCTTGGCACAAAGTTTCCTCTTTTGAACCCCTCTTCAATTGCCTTTCTTAGTTGTACAGTGAAATAGCTACAATGAGATAAATCCAGGAATAACAGGTAGGCTTTCATTCCAGGTGAAGAGTTCCAACAATTTCTCCTTTATGTTATTTCCATTATCTGAATGACAGCAATCAGAGTTTTAAAATAACTCTCTCTGCTTCAGTAGAGCAGATGAATTCCATATCAATTCTTTCCTGAAAAATGTAATTTGCTAGAGCAGTTTGGTCATAGGAAAGCCACAGCCCATACCTTGCTGTGCTAATCTGTTTCTTGAAATACAAGACTTAGGTTAAACAAATATGTAAAAATTAATTCCAGTTCATGCCTTTAATTTTATATTTTCATTTGAAATATTTTAAAATGTTTAGTAATCTTTTATCAACAATATTATTTAAAATTCTCAAGAAATGGTAGCCAATGTAATAAGGCAGGAAACAAAAATATAAAGTAGCCATGAGAAAGGTCACCAGAAGTCATTATTTACATTTTAGAAATAATGACAATTATCAATGAGACAAAGATTATTTTAAAGATGAATAGCACTCATGCATCACTACTAGAGAAAAATATCACTGCTACAACATTTCATTCATAATTACAATAAAACAATAGATGGCAATATTTTGACATGGTATATATATAAGCAGTTTTGATAGACATCAGAATTTACTAATATAAAGAGAATTAAAAATGGCAAAAATATTTTAATGACAATTTGTTTCCAAATTTATTTATAAATGTAGTGTAGTGTTGTTATTCAAAATATCATTAAGTATTTTTTTTGGAAATAAAGAAAATTATTGATTTGCTAGAATAGATGAAAATATCTAAAACAATCTTGAAAAAGAATAATATGAGTTAGTATGTTAGAACATACTATGAAGTAACAAAATCAGTGTGATATAGGAATAAAGAAAAGCAAAGGTATAGATGGACTAGTTTTAAAAGAACATGGAGCATATAAGAATTTACTCAATTGATGAAACAAATCAATTTGGGGAACATCTCATTCTAAAAACTAAGAAAAGAAAATAATAATAATAAAAAATAAAAATCTAATAATACTGGCATAAATGTAAGAAGGAATAAAACTAAATCAGAGGGCATCAGAGCATAGAAATTAAGGGATGACTGCTTTGCTTCCAATTCTATATTCTGTCTGTGCAAATTATTTGGCCTCTTTGGGCTTCAGTTTTCCCAGCTATAAAATAGAGACAATGATAGAGCCCATTGCTGTAGGGTTCCTGAGGGTTACTGAGAGGATTATAGAGGTGAGTATGTGAGGTGCTGAGACAATTGTCTGACATATAGCAAGAACCCTAACAGTGTTGGCAACTATATTCTTATAATTAATATTACTATTGTAGATTAAAGGGATATAGTGATTCAAAACAAAAACATTAAAAGTAAAAAAAGAAATGTTAAATTACTTGTTACATCTCCAAATGTGATTGATTTTTCCAAGATTCACAGGAAGCAAATAAATTGCAAATGGAATGATCTATAAATTTGACAATCCCCAAAAAGGAAAAAAAATGATCAGAACTAAAAATGTCAATAAACAAATTGAAACATTTGAATAAACAAAATTAAAATAACAAATAAGAGCTGTAGAATAATTAACCAACATATTCATAGCTAATAGGTTATATACAAGAAATAAAGAAATACAAAATGAAAATAAAAATACTTGGACATAAAAATAGAAGGAAATTTGAAGAATTCATCATTTTGCCTTACTTAAATATTAAAGATTCAAAAAAATTCATAATTTTTATATCTCTGAAGAGGTGGAGGATGTCATGGTAGTAAAATGTGTACTGATATCTTACAAGATTGTAAATTTTAGTGAAAAAGAGCTCAGACAATTGGAAAGTTTTTTCATGCAAACTTGTTTTCCACCATTCCTTCCCAATAACTTAGTAACTGTCTGCTTAGTTGGAAGGGAGTTGCAAGAAGACAATGTTGATAAAGTTATATATGACATAGCTGGCATGGGGTGTGTTTGCAAGACTTTTGTTTCTAGAGCTGCAGTCCTATATCCTTCAAAAGAGGGGAGAAGTGTATTTATAAATATTGTCTGAAGGAGCATGAGGTTTATGTTACTGATCCTGTTACATTTAGCAAAAAACTAGATCCTACGATGATGGATCTAAACATTAATTCAATGATGGAGTCGACCGGGTTTTTCCAAAGGAATCATTAATTCACACAGAAACACTCTCCCTTAAGATAGAGAGCAAAATGAGACAAAGGAAAACAATATTTAATGGTGCCCTGTAATTCATCAGTGTTATCATTATATATACATTTTTAGGCACTTACCATAAGCTAGGCATTAAACTATGTTATTTTTAAAATAAAGGAAAAAGTAGGTGAGCCCAGGATATGTGGTAAATCCAAATGTCTAAGAGTATTCAGTAGTGAGAATTTTAGAGGGAAAGGAACTTGAATAAATTATAATACATTATGTGTATATATATTTACTTCAGATTGCCTATATCCATAGGGAATCTGGTATTATTTTCACTAAATCTCTCTATAAAGATTTCCTAAAATTTGAACATAACATTTTTTTGCAATAGAGTAATTATAAGAATAAAGTATCTGTTTATATAACTAGTTCTTTACTCTTTTTCCTCTATCCTATAGTAACAAAACATTTCAAATATGGACTTTGGGTGTTAGAACAATGGGGATAAAATGCAACATTTAAGCAATTTGGTCTTTCATATTGAACAATTAAGACAATTTTATTTTCTATAGACCAGATGACCATTTCACTCATTTATTCAAAATCAAGAATACTGACTGACCTAAACTCTGCAAGAGCTTGGAATCCAAAAAATTAAAATCCAAAAAAATTAAAATATGATTCTTATCTTTTGAGAGCCAGGTTTAGTCAAGAAACCCAAGTAATGTCATCTCAATGTCAAGTAATCCTGCAGTCATAATGACATAGTAATGCAATATTTGGGATAAGAGAAGAAGTAACAACTCATTGTAGCTGAGGATTAAGTATATATAATTACTTGCTACAATTCATTCTTTAGTAAAGTTAATAGGTTTGATGAAATATCCATAAGATTTTACCTGCACTTTTCAAAACATAGTAAGGCCCAAATTTAGTTACTTCTATAACTCTGAGTTCCATCATGAATAATTCTTATAATTATGAGAAGAAGGAATAGCCAAAATAGTCGATGAAGAAGGTACCCCACTTTTTTTTTTTATTAAGGAAAGGATAATTCTCCTGCTTGAAGTACTTTTTCTTGTTGTAAGAAAAT
Source organism: Smutsia gigantea (assembly GCA_032199065.1). Classification (NCBI taxonomy): domain Eukaryota; kingdom Metazoa; phylum Chordata; class Mammalia; order Pholidota; family Manidae; genus Smutsia; species Smutsia gigantea. The sequence goes on along the minus strand of JAVSCE010014068.1, from coordinate 117,117 downwards.
GCAGGTCAGCAAAACTGCCATACTGAAATGTCAACTTAGTCATCTTTTACCATGTCTGCCCTACACTGTCTGCTGCTTTGCAAGGTAGAAAAAGCTAATTTAGTGGCTAGAGCTAAATTAGCCTTCTTAATTGACATTTCACTTTCATCTAAAATTGGGCCAGCACATGTTTAAAAATCCTTTTTATTTCAAATGAATTAGAGAACAACTTGTAAAGGCTTGAAAAGATCAGAAGGGGTAGTAAGGGACAAACTCCGCTGAGCATTTTCCCAGTCTGGCAACTGCTATTGAAGGTGTGTATCTCTGAGAAGCCAATGGGCTCCCTCTCTGGGTCTAGAAGCCTGAACTGAACAAGCTGTGAATTTACCCTTCTCAGGTCCCTTCTATGTGAGCTGTCTCAGTGGGTCTCAGACTTGTTGGTCTTAGGATCTCACTGTACTCTTAAAAATTGTAGATCCTAAGGAGCTTTGGTTTATGTGGGTTTTATCTATGATATATATCACTATATAAATCAAAGCTAAGATATTTGTATTTACTGATTTATTTAAAAATAACACATAATAAACACATGGCATTTTAACATAAAAGAACTTTTAAATGAAAAATTACTATTTTTCTAGAAAAAAACAGACATGGTACTGTAGTATATTTTTGCATGTCTCCTCAATGGTTGGTTTTAGTAGAAGACAGTGGGCTTCTCAAATCTCCTTTTGCATTCAGTTGGTGATCTAATGTTGTTTTAATTGAAATATAATAAAGAATATCTGGCCTTATGTAGATATGTAGCTGGTAAAGAAAGGAGTATTTTAGCAGCCTTTTCAGATAATTTGGAAATTGTTCTTTGATACTACACCAAAATTCAACAAGTGTTATTTATCTTCTTATTAAAGGTAAATTGCAGTGTGGAATCTGACACCCCACCAATTAACTTTCACACTCTGTTGCTTCAAATCCTTCTATCTATGCTGTACTTTGAATGGATCCTTTACCAATGCATAATTTATTAGTATCATGTGTTGATTATATTGGAAATATTGGTCTACTGATTTACGGAGATCTTCCAAATATTGGCACATTCCATCATATAAGATGAAAAAAATCACACTCATGACTATCACCACCAATCTCATCAGATAAGTTTTTAAATATTGGAAAGCTGTCAAGCACGTGGTGGCAGACACTGTAAGTCTTCAAAATTCTTATTTTTTGCCTGATAGCTTGACTTTGTCATTGGCAGTGAATACTGCCAGTTGTTTTCCTAGAAGCACTATTAATTTCTGAGAAAATATGTGCCAAATCCTCAACTCCAAATAACATTGTTTGTCTGTTAGACATTCTTTAAAGCAAAAATAGTGTTCTATGAAAAAAGTAGCTAATTCTGCCTTTCATGAAAGCAATCACACAAGTGCTTTTTCTGTAGACAACTATGGTACTTCGATACAGAATAAAAGTGCTTTATGCATATTTCCCACTTTGTCACACAGAATATCCAAAAGGTATGTACTCAAGGGCTTAGGTTTAATAAAATAATTAAATTTCACTGCTTCATCAAGAACATTAAGTAGCACTGTCTTCTTGTTTGCTTGTTTCAACTCAGACTGCCTGGGAGTAAAAACACAATGACTTCTACTATAGTTTGGTGCCTCTGTCTTGACTCATGCTGAAATTCCAGCAGTTTTGCCCACCATTGTTCTTGCACCGTCAGTGCAAATGCCAATATAGTGCAAATGCCAATATAGTGCAAAATGCAAATGACATCTCAGGAGTACTATGAAAACAGTTTCCACCCCTGGTCTTCTGGAAAGTGTCAGTGGACCATACTTTCAGAAATGCCAGTTCCCTGGATGACCCACAGAGGGAGTCACCTAGCTACATTACATGGTCTACAAAGTGGTTCTCAAAATAAGAGCTTCTGAGTATGGGGCATAGGGAAAGGAAATGGGAAGAATTGAACATCTATCAAAAACCTTGGGGTGGTGCTTTTGGGGCCAGCTCATACAAAATCACTGACGGGAAGCTGTTCTCTGGAGGACGTGTGTTAGATGGCACAATATGTCAAGGATCACCAATCCTTTAATTCAGACACTGAGTTACTGTTTAGCCCTCCAAGTACTTTCCTGATAACATCAGAAAAAGAAGTGCTTCATTACTTTCTTCTTTTTCTAAAACAAGAGCAGGAAACCAAAGAGCCACTGGGCAGTGTTGTGAAATGACAGTGTTCTTAGTCAAGGGTTGCCTCAGACTCACCTACCCGATCCCCGAAACTCAAATGTATTCCAGAGAATTGTTGCTGAACCTAATATTGCCTATCAATGAAAAGATTAATGATTCAAATAATACCAACTCCAAACTGTAGTAACTGTCAATATAATCACTTTAAAATCTCCTTATCTATTGCTTAGATTCCTATTGTGCTACGATATAAATGCAGCAACTTGTTCTAAATAGTATTTGTTCACGATTATAAAGTATTTATGATATACCTACTTATAATCCCTTCTTTTCCATGTATTTAGTCATTTCACCCTCACAATGACCTTGTAAGATAGGGTCCTCCCTATTTCATATTGAGAAAATCAAGTCAGAGAAGTTAAGGAACTCGCCTTAGGTTTCACAGCTATTAAGTAGCAGAGTCAGGATTTGAACCTAGGCTGTTTGGTTCCAGGCAGTCCACACGCTTAAGCAGTATGCTAGAAGCAAGACAAAGTGAGTTTTCTGCAGACCTTTCTGTTAAGTGGATCGTCTCATGTAAGGGTTGGTTTTGATTCTTCACAAAAATAGATGAATCTTTAAAACTATCCCTGGACAGAGGTTGCAACTTTTATGTTACTTCATTTCTGAAATTATGATTCAGTCAAGACTAAGGGCTATATGTCAGTGAGAGGTGACAAGTATAAAAGAACTATGGCAGTGGTGTTTTGCAGCACAAAATTCAACCATTATAATTTTTGTACCAATGTAATAAGTAAGATTATCTAAGTATTTTTTCATTAAGTGGATTTTTGCCCTATATTATTCTAATAATTTCTAGTATTTTTCTTTGCTATGTGTCCTGCTGTCACTGCAAACTCTCATCAGATTAGGATCAGGTGGTTTCTAGAGCTACGGTCCTCAGCCTTCATGCTGTCCCAACCCATGTGCTTTACAGGGTCCCTGACTATTAGCAACACTGGCTCTCAAGCTGCTTTTCAATGAAAGTCCCTTTCTAACTGGGGATGTATCAGACATTTCAAGTAAGTGTATTTATTTTGACAAACTGACCTCCACATTCTCATAATTACCTTCACCACCCAAAAACTCAAGACCATGTTCTAGACAGTAACAAAGAGCATAGGAAAGTAAAATTATACTGGATTCAGTTAGGAGACTTATATTACAGCCACATATTTAACATTTTGTGAAAACGTGACAAAATTACTTTACTCCTCTGTGCCTTAAATTTCTCTTGTGTAAAATGGATTAATACCTACCTCACATGAAGAAGCACACATTAGATTAGGTAATGAAAGCAAACTGCTTCCTTTGTGAAGTGTAAGATGTTTACAAATGTTAGGTAATACCAAAATAATAATCATTTTAAAAGATTACAGTAACGATTGAGTGGGAAAATGCTAGATTGTAAGCCCTATAAAAGCAGAAATGTTCATGTTTTGATCACTGTTCTATACCTAGCACTTAAAGCAATCCTGATATATAAGTAGGCATATAATAAATATTTGTTGAATGAATATGCGTAACAAGCAAAGTGATCTATATGAGATGATCCAATAAGGATCATCTTAAGTCAATTCTACGAACAAAACAAGAATTATTTTCATACTTTTCCTGTTAACATCCCAGTCACAAGTCCATTTTTTTTTCATTTAAAGATATTGTTTTTATTGGTATGATTGCTATATTATCCCCCACTAGCCTGTAACCTCCATGAGGACAGGCTCAGTGTCAGCATGGTTAGGCTCAGTGTCAGCATGGTTCCCTGTGTTGTTCTGGGTGCCTAGTACAGGAGATAACTGATGAATAAAGCACAGTGATTTTGAAAGATAAAGATGCAGTGCTTCCATGGCAGTAATACACCAAAGAGTAGACTACCAGGCTGTGGCACCAACCCTAAATTAGCAACAATGCATTAGTTATCTGCATGTGGTTATCTGCATGCCACAAATACTGGGTGACGGACAGTGGACTGTTGTCTCTCACTGCAGGTAGAGTGCAGGAATTCAAGGGAATCTGTGTTATCACACACACTCTTTATTACTGGCATGGACTCACAAGCATATTAAAAATCAGCTATCACCTTTAGGGACAGCATCAAAAGGGACTGTCCAAAAAAGACTCAGCAGAAAAATAAGTGATTAGAGTACTAGCATTCTGTTTTAAGTGGATGCTTTAAATATATTAGTATACTGAGTAGTCCTTTATTTAATTGTCCTCCTTGCTGGGGACCAGAAAGATCTACAAAAAATAGTAAAAAAAATTCTTTAAAGGATTCTGCTTGGACCAATTTACGGAGCTACATATTACGTCTAGTGTCATGGAGACAAAACAGAAATGCAATCTGTGGCTGTTACAGCTATTTCTCACTTGAGCCTGTTTAGGCTGCTAAAGAAGGAGAGAAAGGGACTGTCTCAGCTAAAAAAGTTTAATACTCTGGAGATGATATATAAGGTATTATTTTGTCTTTTTGACAGGGTCCGGTGCTATTTTTACTCAGGTTGATGCAAGGGTTAGGTTAGGACTTTAAGAAGAAATGGTGATTTATTTTAAGTGCTGTTTGTGTAATAGCAGCAGCTCTCTTCCCACTCACTTCTGCCACATCATTCATCGTGCCCAAGGTAAAAATGCCCCCTTCTCCCTCTTGTTTTCTTTAAAACTACAAACCAGTAAGTATCTCCTGGCTAATCCCCCTAACAAGGCACTGATTGTTTGGGGGAATTCCTGCTCCTGCATCACTGCATCTGTCTGTGAGCCTGGGTTCCTCCCTATTCCTGCGCCCAGCCTCCCTGCCTCCTCCATCGGGGGTGTTGTTTCTCATTTAAATGAACAGTTGGATTCTTTTATTTTCTTACAAGTGCTGGATTCGCCTTATCGCCCTCATTCCTTTGGGGGTTGCCAATTGGTTTTATCCACGGATGTATCATTTCTCATGCTTCCCTTTTTTTTCTTGCAAAGAGAAAGAACCTCTCAGTCAACAAGCCTCTCTGGAGTGGAAGATTAAAAACCTAGACATCACCTACCTTGCAGCTCTACTCCCAACTGGGTTGTGTAAAACTCAATTAAACGTGTCCCCATTGAATACTACATTACAGTACATTAAACAGAAAATTCTTCAAGCGTGATGACAAAGCTTGAAACCTTGCCTCAAAGCTGTTCCTTGTAGCTTTCTTTAACATTTCAGTCTTTATGGTGCAAGTCTCCCGTTGACACAACTTTAGTCCAGCTATGATAAAAAAAATCACAGAGCCCCACAGGGATTAAAAGAGAAAAGAGGGAAAAAGTGAAACTGGTCTTGGCACTTCCCTGGAGCCTTTATTGAAACTACACTGCCAACAGACCTCTCGAAGCTTAAAAGTATTCCAGAGGTCTGTGGTCTAACAACTGAAAATATAATTCCCTTGTTTCGGGCAGATGAATTCATAGATTTCACTCTCCACCTGGAACATTATGTTTCCCAGAATACAGATGAGAAAGACATGAGTCCTTAGGACAAGGGATTTATGCAGTCACAGAAATTTTAAAAGTCCAATGAATATGTTCATCTCTTCAGAACTAGTCTCTTTATAGAACAAAACTAGAAAATGATTCCACATCCATGCAAAACCTCAAAACTGATATTAACTATAAACTATACCTTTCTATGTTTTTTGTCTTCTTTCACAACTTTTATGTATAATCTGGGTTGCCAAATGGCAATCCTCCTCTTAATTCCTTCATGTAATTGGGTTTTCAAAGCTTGTTTATTAAGAAACTCACATGAATTTATAAAATTTGGACAAAAACTTTCTCATCAGAATTATAGGCATTACTATATGACCAACTTCACTGTTTTTGATATTTGAGATATTTCTCTGCTTTCAAATTTTGGCAATTAAAAACATAATGTCCCCCTCTACTCCCCCTGCCCCCCAGCACAAAACCTTTTGTTTAATAACCAGCCCACTTGCTGGTATAGGGAAGGAAGATGGACTGGTTGCTTTAGACCACTAGGGCATGCTTAAGGCACTATTTTATGTTCTGTATTCATTATCATTTATTTTGTGTCTATAGTATGATGCATTCTATAATCCTATATTTGATCTGAATTGCTATGTAGTATTAGTGAGAGTTTATTTAGTGATCCTAATGTTTTAAGGAGACACACAATTGCCATCTGATTATTCAAAGCTAAAACAGTACTTTTAATGTGGAGCTAGGGGGCATGGTGATACCAGAAGTTCCATTTCCACAATTCACAAATTTAGCTATGGTTATTAAAGGGTATGTTTGCACATACTTATATATTCATCTAGGCACATTTATCATATACTTACATGTGTATGGATATGTATGATTAGACCAATTCTCTTTGTTGTCAAAGTAATTTTCCAATACATGTGTAATACTTAATTTTGCCCTTAGCATCTTGCTTTAATTCACTGGTAGGGGTGGGGGATGAGTTTTTCTCTATCACTGTTATATACTATTGTCTGCAGAAAGAGAACACATTTGCCTATTCTGGACTTTCATTCCAAGGTCGTTAAGTTCTGATGCTTGAAAAGGAAATGCAGCTGAAGTCGACATTGGCTGGGGTTCCAGAAAGGCTTTCCCCTCTGGAAACCATACTAGAGGCAAAGCTAGATGTTACTGGGGATCCAACAAGTAAAAAAACATACCATAAAGCGCTGGCGTTTTCTAATCTCAAGATCACTTCCAAGTTTAATTAACAAATTATTTGATTAAGTGTTTCAGGTTTTTTTTTTTTTTTACTCAAGGAAGCTTTCAAAGATTAGCTGATTATTCATAATCCAAGTTAGTATGAAGAACAACCTAAGGAGTTTGGGAAGGAGCTTATCTTTCTTTTCCAAACTCTTTGTTTAGTATCAGGATAAAACGAAAGACATTTTTTCCATTCCAAAGCAGTTATGTTTCCTAATATAAGTGAGCAGTTATTTAGATCTCATGAAGAACTGTAAGAAAGAGATCTTAATGTGTTAAAACCTTTTATCTATTCTTAACCTTTTTAAAAAATTTAATATATATATTAAATATATATATATTTATATATATTATAAAATATATAATCTTTTTATATATTATCTGTGAAATATTCAAATTATTTATCCCAGTGAAAAACACAATTCCATAGAATTGTATTTCTGCAAAGTTTTGAATCTGAATTTTGTATCTGAGTCACTCTATTCTTTAATCACAGTTTTAAGGACATCTTGTAATTTAACTACATACAAACATCTACATAACCTTTTCTAAGAAAAAAAAACTGTCATAAATAGCTAGTAGTAATTATGTTTGTTTTATGTCAACTCTTTCACTATTATAGCAAAATCATTTATTTATTCTTGTATTTTTAAGTGAATTGCCCATCATCTAATATCAGTGAACTTTTTGGCTGGCCAGAGGACCCATTCACTCCCTCGTGTCTCATCTGCTTCCGTTCCAACATTTCTGAACATTTGTTTCAACTAACAGATCAACCACATTAGTTCATCATACTTTCAGAGTTGAAGGTTAGGGCATAGCGGCCAATTGTTGTTAACTGTATGATTTCTTGTTTCTCAGGATTTTATTCTTTATTTGCTCTTGTTTTTCTTTAACATCTGAGCAATTTAGGTTCTGAGAAGTTTCTCAAAAATTCATTTCTCTAGCAATGCTGCATAGTCCTCAATAAAATACAGATCAGGGCATATTCTATGATTGTTCATAATGCTTTAACTAATTCATATGAAGAGTACTGAAGCTATCTGATTATTGTCTTTTAGTGTCCATTTTCACAGTCTTCTAATTAAGTCAAAGTATACCACTTTCCTTTAAGATCCATCTCCTCCTGATACATGTATTTTTCTTGTTCTCAGAACCCTGGTTACTATTACCCATTAGTTCTCCTTTAAATAATTGTTTTACCTCTCGGCCATTCATTTGTCTTTCTGGTTATTCCTTTCATAGCTTCAATTGCCTATTAACTGATATAATAATGCTGATATTTTCCATAGCTTTGGCTGTTTTCATCCAGGGATTTCAAAGTGCTTTTAAGATAGCTCTGTTGCTTTGTAGAAGGCAATTAATAAGACAAAGAGAAATAAAAACTGGAAAAGTGAAAAAGCCCATGTACATTCACACATTAAGACCACTGGAAAATCCTTATATTTCTATATATTGAATCACTTTGGTCAGGCAATCAAGAAGATCACTGATAGGATAGGAAGTACAGGGAAATCTAGGAATGCAGTTTGTTTTGATTCCTAAAGACTGACTGGGGTCAGTGAGATTTGAAGGCCATGAAACACAAAAGCAAGATTTTGACTTATGTTGTTCTTCTTCTGACAGACCTCTTGCTGTCAGAACGTCCTCTTATTTGGCAACATAGCTACCAGAGACTTCCAGACCTTCTGAATAAAAACTGTTTCCCTCTTTTGAGGAATCTGCTGCTGCTGATGTGAAGAGAACAGCACAGCCATCAACAGGAGACTGGATAAACAAATGGTGGTGTAGTCATGCAGAGGAATACTCGTCAGCAATAAAAAGAACAAACTACTGATACAGAAACTGACCTGGGTGAGTCTCTAAAACATCTTGTCGAGCAGAAGTCATAAAGTGTATGATTCCTTTTATATGATTTCATTCACATGAAGTTTAAGAATAGACAAAACTAATCTGTGTGACTAGAAATCAACAGTGATTGTCTTTTAGAACAAGGGATATCTTCTGAGGTGATGGATATAGTCGATATCCTGATTATACACTTAAGATTTATACATTTCATTGTTTGCCAATCTACTGTATGCCAAAATTAATTTTGTAGATAACTAGCTAAAATAAATAACAAAATTTATGCAGTCATTTATCTCTTAGCTTTCAGTATTTTTCAAAACAAATTCTTACTTGTTTAGATTCAAGCCAGTGTGGGCTGAACTGTTTCATTAAATTGGTAGGCATGTCATATTTTAATATGATTAAAAGGTAAATGCATGGGTAGGCATTTGTAGGCAGGGTTGTATTATGGACAACCAAGGCCCAAATTCTGGCTCTATCCCTCAAGAGCTAAACAACCTTGGCCAAAATGTATCCCCAATTTTTTCACCTTCAATAATTATGGCAACCCGTGCAGAGCGCACAACACATACAAGATTTGCTACAAAGTACTCAACAAATGTTAGTTTGTCCTCTTTGCCTTTTAATATCAAATGCTTTATTTCTGTACAGAAGGCTAGATGTGGAACCATGGATGCTTCCCACGTAGTTCTGTGTATTTGGCATGAGCAACAACACAGGTAGAATGCAAAACAAAGCTGCTATTGGATCATACAGAATCTCATAAGGATAGAAAAGCATTAACAACAAGAAAGCTATCAGCTTATCTCAAGTTTTAAATTATTATCTATTTTATTACTTCCCAAGCCAACCTACTTTCTCTACTTTAGACTTAAGAAACCAAGGTGTAAAGGGAAGGGAAATGAGAAAAGCCAAACATTCATTTATTCATATTTCTTGAGTACTTCTTATTAGTCAGGCATTGAACCCCAACTCTCCCTGTTCCTAGGATTGACAGCTGGAATCAGAATCCAAGTAAATCAGGGAGATGCTGTTTATGGAATGCTCACTAGATAAAAATCTTCATAAACTTTTCAATATTCTTTTCTCAAGTGCTGTTAGTGTCTCAGTAGAGGCCAACATAATAATGGTCTCCTTCCTGCTCTTGAGAGCAGCTGAGATTTTTCTATTGACACAACCTCCAGAATTGAACTTGAAAAACCAGAAGCAGGGAGTTCCCATTAAGAGTCATGGCCTAGCAGACTTACTCCTCGGATCGGCCCCACAAAGCCAGATTTTTCTGACCTGCAGGGCACAGTGCGGGACTCATCTGTTTTCCTAAGCATTTCCTGGCCAGGGACAAAGTGCTGTTGTGGTGGGAGGAGAGAGTGACACAGAGGAGATTTATTTACAACCCAACTGGATGAGGTAATTATCCAAGTATCTATTTAATCTCAGACAACTAATAGGCAGTGTATTGGTGTTACAGGACAAGACACTAATGCCTAGAAATATACTAGTAAGTCAAGGGGGGAAAACAAACCCCACAATTTTTCACTGAAAAAATCAGTAATTTTCAGAGGTTAATCAGGAAATCCCAGAGCAGATACTTTCAAAAGTAAGAGGGGTGCATCCTTGCTCTCTTGTTCTCCTCTTATATAGTTCCGTGTGAAAGAGGCACAGGGGTGTGTGTGTTTGTGTGGGTATGTGTGGGTGAACAACTTGAATCAGTTTACTGATTATTTACTGATCATTTTTTAATCAGCTGACTGATTATTTTTTGGCCCCTTAACCAAAAATGTTAGCTCATGAGTGTGGAATTATTGTTTATTTTGTTCACCCTAGTGACTAGAAAATTGTCTGGTGCATATTAGGCCCTCAATAAAAAGTTGTTGAATGAAAGAAGGGAGGAAAGAATGAGTGAAATGAAAAACAAAGATGGGTTCCATTTGAGCTGTGTCATTTGTTAGCTTTCTGACCTTGGGGCAGGTTATTTGAGTTCTAGAACTTCAGTGGCCCATTATAAAGCTGAGGATAATTACAGTGCTTTCACAGGATGCTTGTCAGTGGTAATGATTCCACGTGCAGGACAGGGCTTTGCATAGCCTGAGCACTGAGTGTAGAAGGTCTGCCTTCTGCACACCCCCCAACTCTAATGATTTGATGTGGTTATAGCACAGAGTTGTGATAACTGGATGATTCTTATGGTGACTTTTAAATATGTTGAAATGGGCATGTAGCATTGGTTGTAACAAAGCATTGTCTGTCCTAGATTTTTCTAATATAAGTATGTTCCAGGGTAAAAGGAAGTCCAACTTTATAACAATAATGGTAAGCTGATGAAATAAACATGTAATTAACAGTTTTCTCATGGTTTCAGTATTATAACTAGAGTAATAAACCAACTCAACAGGGAGATTTTTATAATTTTGAACAAATTCCATTTTTTTATTCCAGGGATTTTATTGATCAATACCATGTAAATAAGTTGCTCTTGACCTAAAGTTAATTGTTTATTTGGGAATTTGTTTAAATAATAAAACAGCTCTTTGGCTTAAAGGGGTTGGAAGCTTAAAAGTCAAATAAACCTGTATCACAGTAAAGGCTATCTCAGATGACTTTATTTAATGGAGTGAGGAAAATATTTCCTGACTTTTTTATTACTATAGGGTAGAACTGACACCATTAGTTTTCTTTATGTCATAAATACAGACGAATAGAATTTGACAGTCATCACTATAAAATAGCTTATAGATAAGTTCAGGCATCCTTTCGTCCATATAGACCTTTCACACTCAGTTCTGATGGGGCTGCTTGAATAGAATGACCGAGGTTTGATTTTAGGCTTCTAGGTCACGCTTTCACCTTGACAACAGTTCTTTCATTTCCAGCAGTAACATTTGCTCGGATCCCTAAGGTGCTTTCATTTTTGTAAGTAATGTAAAAAAGAAAAAAAGGATAGGAAAAAAAAAAGATAAATCTTAATTCACATGCTGCAGGACTATCTCTCTGTGTCTCCGGCACAAAACTTCAAATCCAATCCAAGAACTGGATGTGTATTAGAAGTCTGCAGATTTAAACCTTGTCCACCATGATCAAACTGGATTTACGGAGCATCATAACTCTCCAGACACCATCCAGCGGCTTATTAATTTAATAGACTCCTGTCCATTCACTGATGTTCCTGCCCTGACAGTCTCTCAAGATAAGGTGAAAGCCTTTTGACAGGACAGAGAGCATATATATTTTCTTCTGTTTTCTCGTGGATGGGGTTGTCGGCAACTTGAAATGTGTGGCTCAGCAAATTTGTTTTTTTTTTTCCTTCTCTTTTTTTCCCCTTTTGCTCTGCAGGAAGGATGACAGAGGCAAGCCTCCAGAGAGTTCCAGGGTTCAGGGGGCCCGTGTTTCCCCTAAGTACTTATTTAGCATTTTGTTTTGCAAAATAACAATGAATTGATTTAAAGGGAAACATACGGGGATATTTTTACCATGAAAAGAACCAGCATTACAATTTAATGCCTAATATAAATTAAGAGGTGTTGGAGAGAAGAGGAAAAACAGCAATAAATGTTCCCATTAAATAGAGTACAGCAGCATTTTCTTTTCTTTTCTATAATTCCATTTGTGGGAATGAAGGGGAGTGCCAAAAAAGATAGCACTCAAGCTGTTGTATGTTTAAAGACAGAACAGGAAGAACTTTCCAACATTCTTGTGTTTCCTTTATGATATTCTCATGCTCTACAGCTGGGTTTGCTATTTGCAAATAAATTCACCAGTATCAGTGAAGGATTACACGAGTATATTGCAAGATTCACTGTTTCCAGGTATCAGTGTACTCTTTGGTTAAAGTCATGTCAATAATCACTAGACCTTGGGTCCCCAAATTTAAATGTGCACACAGATCACCTGGGATCTTGTTAAAATGCAGATTTGGGTTCAGTACAACTGAATGGGGCCTGAGGTTTTGTATTTCTAATAAGCTGAGATTGGCAGACCACACATTAAGTAGCAAAATCTTAGCCAAATTTTTTTAAAGGAATAATTTAGATATAGACAAATAATATCCTAGTATCATATGTTCCAGGGTAAAACTATACCTTGAACATACCACAAAAAAGTTAACAGATCTCATGCCTGGCATATAGTAGGTCCCCGGCTAATACTTCAATGAGGAACGTGCAAGTGACAAATATCATTCACTGGTCTTCTTTTTCATGACCTCCCTTCATTTCTACATGTGTGTAAAAATGATAATCTTAATTTCCTTTGAGATTATTAATTATAATGATGTAAAGCCAAGGGTAAGATAAAATGTGACTTACCCATTTTCTTACACAGGTTTTCTCTTCACTTCACCTCACTGATAGAAGTCTTTACCTGAATCTCTGCTCAAAATTCCAACTATGAAGCAAGATTTCTAAACTAAACTATTATTTGGCCTCAGTGTCCTTCATAGGCCATTTTTTTTGCTCCCCCAGACTTCATAGTAAATCATTCTGGACTTGACAGGTGAGAATATTTGACTGCAAAGCACGCAATTTAACTAGAAGCCTATACTCAAGACAGAGCAACATAGCAGAAATCATACGTAAGACATTCAAGACTTTATTTGCATTATGTAACTAGTTCTGATGCTGACAGACTCCAAGTTATTACTTACTAGCTTACTGATAAATTTTGTATCATTTTGGGGGGAGGGCAATAGAAATATCACACATTTCTCATTATCAAACTTATTATGAAACATTAAATTCCTCATTAGAAATATTTGATAACTATTCTGAAAATGTTATTTTCAGAAGAAATCTGTAAGACTCCTCTATTTCTTGAAAGACCATACAAAGTAAAGGGTGCTGAACTGGAGAGCAGGCATTCTTGAAAATCTTTCCTGATAACAGAGACCAGTGATGATAAATACTAGATATCTGAAGGAAAAACTGGCTTAAAGAATTTATTCTCATTGAACTCCAATGGGCAATAGATAGAAAGAAAGATCTTAACTGTTTATACCTAAATGTATGTATTTGAGATCCATTCCCTTGGTTGGGGTATTCTTGTTTGAAACACCATGAGAGACTATCTTGATTGACCCCACTGTTGGCTGACAGTCCTCACAGACCCCAGAGAGACTAATGGGAATATATCCTCTCTGAAATACCATTGTTATATCATGGCATATAAGGTGACCTTTAAGTTTAAAAATAGCCTTCAAAAATGGAGGTGACTTATATACCAAGGGTGAAATGAAAAGCCTCCAATTTCAGGATTCAGAGCAAAGACTTAACATCTGGCTGGCTATCCCCCAGTGAAGAGCTGAGTACCACAGACACAGTTACTATTTGACAGGAGAAAACAGGTAGATCCAGAAAGAATTACCTGGTAACAGTCAGCCAATGTCTTGGCATAGCTGGTGGGCAAAGATGTCAAATAAAACCCTATGGCTTGACAGCATCTTTTGCATGTATGTAGATGTAATTTTTCCAAATTATTTTATATACCCTCATGCTAACTTATGTAGCATAATGTATACTATATATATATATGTATATGGGAAATTCCAAAGAGATCCGCTTGTACCTGATTCCCTGGCATTTTGGAGATGCATGGAATACTTTTCTAGATATGGGGAGAATAGCATTTTGAGTACTGGATTTTCAAATGATTTCCACACTAGTAATTTCTGAAATTAAATCAAGTTACATTAGGGTATATTCTTCTGAATGATGCATCATACAAGCCATTAAATAATAATTCAAAACTCAGGGGTGTATACTATGTACCATCTGTGGAGTTATAGAGATGAGAAATGAAGTCATTGCATTTGAGGTGTTCTCATCTGATTTTGGACAATGTACAGGCTGGATGGAGCTCTCTCCTCTGGGTATGGGGCAGAAACGCCTGTTCAGAGGCACTGATACATGCTAAGTCTCTAATGCTACCTGTTAGCAATGATAAAGGTGGCTATAAGGTTATTAGGCAAAGGAAACAGATATGAGCAAGCAAGGGATCTTTAGAAATAAATGAGTATAATTGAAGTATAGGGTATCTGCGGAGCATGAATAAGATATGAGGCCATGAGGAATAGGGTATTTAAAAATATAGATGAGATAATATAAGGGAAACATATAAATGAGAAGAAAGAAAACTAGAGAATTACAACATTTAGTGGATGGACAGTAATTGAGAAACCTACTACTGGGCTTGGAAAGGATGATCAGATCAAGTCCAGTGGAATGAATAATTGGCAAAAAGAAACCACAGGAGAGCTGTGAAAGAGTGACTTCAGTGGAGTTGGGAAGGCAGAAACTGGACCGAAGAGAAGACAGAATTTAGAAAGTCAAAGGAAGTAAGTGCAGATAGCTTTGCAGAAGCTTGTCTAAGAAAGGAAGCAGAGAGCTTCCTGTTAAGTACAGTTAACTTATGGCATGCATTCATTTCTACTCCCATTCCTAACATGACAGTAAGAAGGAAAAAAAGATGGTAAGGGCAAAGAGGTCAGAGTAGGCAACAGAAGTCAACAAAATCTTGGGAGCTAGAGGAGTGATAGATGACACAGCACAGCACAAAAAAGTGAAATCCAAGTACTTGAAGAACAGCTGGCAACAAGGGGCAAGCAGATTCATTCCGCAGAATCCCTTTTAGGAAGTAAAGGCACTTGGTGCCTAGAAAGGCAGAGTGAGCAGCAGACCTAAACCTTGTAGGACTCGCATTCTGAGTAAGAAGCCGTTAGCTCCACATGGTCAGCTATTCCCTGCCCAGCTAAGAGGTATTCTCCACTCCCCTCCTCTCCTCTCCTCTGTAGGAGATGGAGGCTTAGTCCTTGGAGAACTGAAACAGAGGCTTTAAATCCAGACACACAGGCTCAACAAAGGGTGATGCTAAATGTTACCTGAATTAGAAGATTAAAGGAACACCTACTTTACAACGAGATAGGCTATCCCAACACACCACCTGGCCCCTTCTGCCCACTAAATCCTCAGACTGTGGGATGCAAGGTTCATAAATCTCAGAAATGAGACTGGTATTCTCTGGAGAAGCTAGCCATGTTAAGAAAAAAAAATTACATATACTGTCATTTGGAGACTGCATGATCATTGTTAGGCAATGCATACCATCCTTTGACCCTACACAAAATCCACCACCTGCCTACTCACGTTGCCTTTGCATTTAGCCTTTAGTGTCCCACTCTTAGAAAATAAAGCAGACATTCGTGGTTCTCTACCTGTTTGAGCAAATCTCCAATACTAAATACAGGGAGCAAAACAGGGAAGAAAGAGTAAGAAACAATGTACAGGATACACAACTTCTTATATATCTTCCAGTATCTTAAGGTAAAAAGGAAAGAACATTCACATAAAAGCAAGATTGAAAAAAGGAACTGTCAGAGAATAAGACCTCTTGTAAATAATAAACATGACAGTAAAAATTCAATAGTGAAATTAAAGAATAAAGTTTGAAGACATCTCAGGAAGTTGAATACAGTCGAGATAATTATTAATGCTTATCTTATGCTACCATCCATATTTAAGAATAATCTGAAACCCATTCATTTATTCACAAGTATTTAATGAGCACTTCCTATGTACCATGACTGCCTAAAAACAGACAAAATTCCTGTCCTTGAAGAGCTGTCATTCTAAGGGTGGGAGAGAGACATTATATTTTCTAAAAGAAATGCTAAAGTGTCAAAGCTGAAAGTAAGTGAGAGAGAATGCTATGGACCGAATGTTTGTGTCCCCCAGTTTTTATGTTGAATCCCTAACCCCTCAAAGTGATTGTATTAGGAGGTGAAGACTTTGGGAGGTCTAAGGGTGAAGTCCTTATGATGGGATTAGTGTTCTTACAAGGAGAGACAGGAGGAAGCTCTCCCTCTAACACACATGAGGATAAAGCAAGATGGTGGCCATCTGCAAACCAGCAAGAGGCATATTTAGAGACAGTTCTGAGTGAAGTGAGAGAGGAAGCAAAGTGGAGGCACAGTATAGTGCAAAGGCCCTGCGGCAGAGGCATTTTTTGTATTTTCAAGCAAGGGCCTGGGCCACTGGGACAGAGTTCTTGGAAAGCTGTAGTAAATATAATCACAGAGGTATCCAGGGGCAGGTCTTACAGGGCCTGTTAGGCCAAAGTAATGACCTGCAGGTTTAATTCAGGGGTTTGGTAAGCTTTTTCTGTGAAGGGCCAAAAGTAAATATTTTAAGCTTTGCAGGCTTGATGGTCTCTCCCACAACTGCTCAACTTTGATGTTATAGTGTAAAAGCAGTGTAGACAAATATATGAACAAGTAGATGTAGCTGTGCTCCAATAAAACTTTTTATTTATGGTAACAGGTAGGGGGCCAGATTTAGTCCAGTGAGCCAAATCAGTCCTTGTAATGAGTCTAATTGTGGTATGAAGCCATTGAGGGCTTATATGTGCTTTGCTTTTCCACTTTCTCTGGGCAACATGAAGAAAGGTCATCTAACAGCAGGGATGTTATGTGACTGGGGACAGAGAAGTCTAAAACAGTCACCGTGAAGACTGATGAGGAACATGGGTCTGTATTGCCAGGCTGCGTACAACAACTGAGGGCTCACAGTTCCCTCGTGCTCAAATGTAATGCAAATCGGTCAGCTTTGGGGTTTGTTGTTTTGTTGCTGTTAGTGGTGGTGGTTTATTTGTTTTATTCTAACCACTTGTTTCTGTGGCACTTGCTGTGGTTCAGGCACTATTCTAAACATTTCACAAATGCTAATTCACCTAACTTCTGCGGCTCAGACGTAGCTGGGGGAAATGGAGAGCTGGAGTGACCAGAAGTGGGTATTATCAGGCTAGTAAACGCAGAGAGAGAGAAAAGTGAAGGGGCCCCAGAGAGTGGTTTGGAGAAGCATGAGCTATGGAATCCAAGTCAGGTAACCTGGAAGGAAGTACAAGCAGCGCTTGGGAACAGGAAAATGATGGTTGTGGAGTGAGGGGATAGCAGGTTCATCTGGAATTGAGAAGTTGTTAGAGCCAGGTAATGAGTGGATCAAGGCAGATGATTCAGTACCATCTCCTAGAGTGGTGTGGACAACCACATCACGTCCTTGACAGGTGACGTCTTGGTTTTACTAATGGATGGAACCGAGCTTCACCTTTGACACAAAAGTCTTACTGAAATTCCCATGTGATCATGTGTGCCTCAGAACTTTTTGTAGCTCTCCGCCGCCTCCACAGGAAGGCCTTCAGACTGAACATTTGATCAAATCCACAACATGACCCCAGAAACTTTTGGGGGCTGGCTTTTCACTGGTCTTATTTATACATTCTCTGCTCTAACTAAAGTATGCGTGGACTCTTAGGAAACACCGTGCATTGCAGCCTGTGTGCTTTTAGGCCTACAATTTCAACTTCCTCAAATGCCTTCCCCCCCTTTTTTAAACTTATGTTCAACTTTCAATATCCAACCAAAGCTTTGCCTTGACCATGCGAGACTGAACTCAGTAGTATGCAACCTTCATGAATTAAGGTCTTTCCTTCAGCCCAGGGAGGGTTTCATATTCCTTCGTGTCCCTTATGACACTGGGGCCATATCATGTAGAAAGCATGGGTCAATTTTATTTTATTTGTAAAATTATCTTATGAAACACAGTGTGTCAGGACAGTCATAGAAATGCTAAAGAAAAATAATTATATCACTAAGAAATAATTTAAATTTGATGGATGAAGTTTGCTTTTTGTGGGCAAGACAAAGATCCCTTTGTTCTTTTAGTTTGGATTGTATAAAAAGAAGAGCAACCATGTAGTTCAGACAAGGGATGATTTTCATCTGCAAACATTTCTTAAGTTACATAAGGAAAATAATCAAACTGAAGAGAATTATAAAATAGGATACAAAATCTTACAAAGATCTCTCCAAATCTTACTACATTTATAGTAATACTTTTATAATTTTGAGATATTTCTTCCCAGCATGTTTCTAGTGCATATGCTTTTAAAAATATTATAATCACAGTATGCACAAAACTTCTTATTATACTTTTTCAATTGGAATTATAATTTTTTTCCCCTACTTACTACACTGTCTTAAAGAAGTATTCATAGTATCTTACTCTGAAAAAATTCTACCTTAAAGAGTTGTCCCTCATTTTAGCTGGCAAAGATACTTTTGGGGGTAGATTTCAAGATTAGCATCTCTTTGAATGGCAAGCTCACATCCCTGAATGATACTGAGTCACCTTTCAAAAGACCCCGCTCTTCATTTCTCATTTTTATACTTAGTTCTTAGTTCTTATCATGTGCCAACATCCTAACTGGGTTTTTACCCCTAAGAGACTGCTGCTTCATTCACACTTGGGTCTAGGATATTTTTTCTCCAACATATGATAGCACATCTAATCCACTGAGGTAATAAATAGTATTATCATAAAGGATTATTTACCAACATTTCATTAAGGAAGCTCACAATGATGTTAATATGAGAACAAATGTATTTTTTCACATCCTATAGCACACATTAATGGTAACTAAGGACATACACTATTCAGTATGACCAGACCCAGATTGAAATCACATCAGTAAATCACTGACATAATTGTAAAAACAGTATATGCATAGTAAGAATTGGAAATGACAGAAAGCCCAGTATTTGCTGAAGTTGCTGTCATTCTGCAATTTGCAAGAGACAACTCTCTTATAAATAACATAGTCACTAGAGGGATTGTTTGCCTTGACCTTAAGAACCCTTCAGAAATGACAATTTGAATCAAAACGGTTGTTTTCTAAAGCAGCCATTTTTATAATCACTGATTCCTGGAACAGCATAATAAATAGCTTACTCCTCAAAACGTCTCTCCTTATAAAATATAACCAGAAAAAGCCTCAGATGTTCATGAAACATGTTGGGTTTTTGGCATCGCGTTATCCTGTGGTGCTCTGCAATCAATTACTGTTATACCACCATCATTAATAATTTTCTTAATGAAAATGATTCTGTTGATCTCTGCTGTATTTTAATTATCAGAGTTAAGCATAATTACACTGCAGCTCTGAGCTGGCATGTGGACTCCTTTAGGGCGCAATTTTGTTTTAACACACTGATAATGTAATTTTACATTGTGTCAGTTTGTTTGGTTATTATCCAGTTGTACAATTCCACTGTATTCCTGATAACAGATAATAACCTTAGTACCTCCTATATCCTGAAGTCATTTAAAAAGCAATATTGGAATTCTGTGACTAGCTAACTTAATCGCCTTATGATTTGATAATTCCTGCTGCTAAATATTTGGTTCAGGCACCCACCCTCTTTTAAGAATACTGTAAAACTAGACAACAGTTACACATTTTCTCTGAATTACAGAATGGCTAAATAAAAACTTAAAATATGAACACAATTTTTTTTCCTTTTAAATTAATTTTTTATTTATATAATATTAGGTCCTTCAGGTAAAGTTAAACATTAACTTACAGGCTAGTTTGAAAATTGGCTACCATGCTAGACAAGGCTGTGGTTTCAAAATTCTAGTAACATGCAACAGAGATCCCCCTTTATTGAAAGGTGGGAAATAGTCCAGACTTTTCCAAGCATCCTTATGATGAAAGATCTTTGTTTTGAAAAGTTGATCAATTTAGTCAGTGTGCAGAAAGTTGCTCACTGTTAGGTCATATTAGAATTTCTATCATTATATTGACAGTGCCTAGTATAGGACCTTAAACACAATTGACCATCAGTAAAGGCTTAAATGAATTAATTGCATGGCTACATTTATGCAAACAACCAAAATGAGAACTTTGAAGATGGTCATAGCATGATTTTGAGATTGGGCTTCTACATGACTTTAAAGTGCTGTGGTCTTATTAAAAGCAAGCAAGAGGGAAAGTAACATGAAGCGCTGCTGTCACTGCTGTTTTAGTTCCTAAATGTCTTCTCTTTAAAGCGAAACCATAGAATGAGGAAAAAGAAGTTTCGCGGATAAACATGCATGCAAATTGGTGAAGAGCGCTCACCTGCAAAGTTGGCCTAGCAAATGGTATTTTCAACACTTTACTAATTATATAATTGCAAATTGAGGTCAATATGCTCAAAATTGAATCCTGATTTCATCAGAGATGAGCTATGTTTCCTTGAACTATTTACTTAACTTATCTAAACCTCAGTTTACTCATCTGTAAAGTGGGAATAATGCTGCTAACATCATGAGCTTATTGTAATGGTAATTACGAAGACCTATGTACAGTGGTTTAGAACAGTGCCTGACACAGGGAAAGTGCTTAATAAATGGTAACTGATAGTACTCATATTATCATCATCATCCTAATACTAGTATTTTATATGACTTTTATTAAAAATAAAAATATCATGTGCCCAAGGAAAAATAATCCAGTATTTTCAGGCAAAGTCTTCAGGTCTCGAATCTGCAATATGGTTCTCTGCACTGACTGTGCGTTCACTGTGACTGAATGGGACCTGTGGGATTCTAAGTTACATCTGGTATCAGACAATCATGTTTTCTTGCACATTTGTTTGATACCAACAGGGAGGCCTTGCTTCATTTCCTCTAAATTTGTACTGATTTATGACCACAAGGGCAAGCTGGATTGAATATAAGATGATCAGCAATATTTTATAACAACATATACAGTTATGTGTATGGGTGTTTGTTCCCCAAAATTCTGTGAGATAGCCATTGTTTTTCCATTTTTTTTAAGAGCTGAGATAACCAAGATTTAGCGGGATAAGTGATTTGCCCAAAGTCACGTATGAGCAACAGCTTTTTGTAGTGATATCATGCTTTCACATGAAATCTGCTGTTAACGTGGGAGTGTTAGCTGATGCTTTTTTACTCTTTTGACTGATAATGTTTATTCTCCTAATCTGGATACCTAGAGAATACTCTGGCTACTCTGAAATAAAGGCTCCTTGAAAATCTACATAATTATGACTTACTTGAAATGAACTGAATGGACAAACCCACATGCTAAAGGCTTCCTTTTGAATACTCAAAAACAAAATTTGAAGTCACCTATCTATTGCTCACATATGAGAAAGCTCACACTATAAACAACAAAATAGTTTCTAGAAAAAGAAAGAAGTTGATCTCTAGTGCTCAGCAGGCCTCAGTGCATTTCAGGAGTAAGTGGGCAGGACCTGCTCGCCCTGTCTCCCAGCAGCCTCCCTTTCACTTCTGCATGGCGCTTTTTAGTCTTTTCTCCACTGGAGATAAGTAAATTAGAATTATCTGGAGTCTGCTGAGAATAATAGCAAAAAACAGATGACCCAACAAGTCTGGCCCATCATGTCTGGTTGAGCTAATTCCTTTCTGGACTGACAGGGGGTAGCTGAGGAAGGAAAAAAGTATATCAGATTATGATATTAGCGCCAAATACTATATTTTTTTACTTTGATAAAATAAGATGATGGCAGCCTGTAAAATGGCACCCACTGACATAATATAATTTTATAATAATTAATGGATGGACACCTTGGGAATGAAAACTTTATAGTTATATTTAATTTTGCTACTAGTTCACATTTAATAATACGTTATGAAGTATGTCTCAAATGGTAACACACATTAAGAGGCCTATCTTACACAACATAAAATATTACCAAAAATTTTACAGTCAAGATATTTTTTAAAAATGCCACACATATGTACTTTACATTCTACTTGCAAATGGGTACTGATATACTCTCAATAGCCAGCCCTATAATAATGGTTTTGGTTTAGAATCCATAGGTAGCTTAGGTTCTTAGAAAACAAAATACAGATATGCAATTTGGGTACCAATAACTTATTTTTCATCTTTGGTGGGAACTTCTTAGACATTAGGAATCAGGTGTTGCATCTGGGTGCATGGACGTCTGCCCGTCAAGAAACCTTTCTTTCGTGTCTGGCAGTGGCACTGTGGTTTCATTGAGGGAGCTATTTCTCGTCCATCTGAGTGGCTCATGTGGCGGTAATTCCCCTCTCGGGGATGACTGTAGTCTACCTGGGAGAGTCATAGTGATGAATGGCTCAGGGATTGCTAAGTGGTGTGCCGCAATCAAAGCTCAGAAAAGCTCTCTTCTCACAGGAATTGCTGTGCTGGTAGAGTAAGTCTATAGTTCCCCACCACCTGAAGATAACATTTCAGAGAATGAAACCCAAAAGCCCCATTTGCCAACACACATAACACACACACACACACACACACATACACATATACATGCTTTCATATTTTAATTTTTTTTGCACAAGGCAATTCCATTTGGATTTCTATCACTTGGAACAAAAGAGCCTCCATTAATAGATAGCATAAGCATTATGAGAATGCCTTACACGTTACAGATGTCCAAGTCAATACTTGTTAAATCTAAATTGCCAAACCCTTCCACACATACCTAACTCTTTTGCCTTGAGGATGTTTATCATATCTGCAGCCTGTGAAGACAGAGGGCTTTAGAGCCCATGGGGTCATGGCAGGAGGGCCTCCTGGGAACATATTTTCCATGACTCATATGAGTCCTAGTATTATAATCCCAGAATATTAAGGTATTTGCAAAACTTTGAACTTATTTGGGTGAGTTATCCTCCCCCTCCAAAGTCAGTCTGAATACTAGGAATTGTCATCAGGCCTCTGAAGCCCGTCTGGATGACCAGAGTAGAGTCTACAGCAGAGTTTTCCCAAGTGTGTTACTGGGAGCACTAATTCCACTGGGAAGAGAGAAAAGTATTTATCTATCATATTTCCAATTTAGTTTTCTTTTTTTACCGTAGACCTTTTCAGAGCCTTAACAACCAGTGGGCATGTGAGTTGACAATGTTAATAGGCAATTCTTGGTCATGGGGTTCATTCTTTAGTCTTAGGGTTCTGTGGAATGCACTTTGGGAAGTGTTACACTATAATATATGCTCTTTGTGATTTCTGGGCATAAAGATTTCTGAGTGGTTTGTGAGTATTCACTCATCATGTAATAGTGGCAAGGGGAAAGGCAGAGTCACACAGTATAAAGTACAGGATTTAGAATTGCCAAGACCTAGATTCAAATCTGGCTCCTCTGTTAGCTCTCCATGACCAAGGACAACCATCCTACCTAAGTCACGATGCCAGACTGGGCAAAATGAGAAACATGCTACCTACCGCATCAAGTTAACTGAAAGCTTAGTGCAGAGAGAACTTATTCTCATACATGGCACTCAGACCCTAAGTTAGACCAGTATATGTCTGAACCCAGCTTCAACCACTTATTAGCTATGTGACCATGGCAAATGACTTGACCTACCTAAGTCTCAATTTCACCTTTTGTAAAAGTGGGGTAGAATGTTAATTACCTCATAGGAGGTATTAAATGAAGATTAGATTAAATAATGCACATATAGTAGTTATTGCAGTCCCTTCTACTCGAAATGCAATACCAAGTTCTTGTAAGTTGAACCATATCAAATCACCTTTCGCAGGTTTAAAATAATTAAATAGCAGGAATTCACATGGTCGGTTCATCATCACAGTGTGTGGAGTGTCTGTTATAGCTTCTGACAACCATCCATCGTTTGTTTATCTGGTCAAAAAATCAATATTTATTTAGGGTTCTCTGGTCAACTCATCATATGTATTTAGTGCCTTTTCTTTATGCAGGCAGCAGGCCAGACCAAGAAAAAGAAGGTGACTAAGACATAGACCTTGCTTACAGTAAATACGGAGCAGACTGGAAAGGCAGGCAATAATAGCTCACTTTTTACTTACTTCTGTCTGGAACATATAAAAGGATAATCACAAAACAAGGTGATGAAGAGCAATGAGAGAAGCACATACAATGGGGCCGCCGTACCAAGGAGAGGATTCACAAGTGCCTAACAAATGGTGGCTATTTTTACCCACGCACAAGGCTAGCACAGATTTGGCCTTGGCACATGCTTTATGAATGAATGAATTAATAAGCTTCTGTAAACTACTCCGAATTATTTATTGCCAAAGGCTTAAGGGGACAGCCAATCAGAATACAAACGCATCAGCATGTTCAAGTCAAAGCACTCCACGGAACATGGAATTACAGTTCTGCTATGTTTCTTTCCTGTTATAATCATATAACAATCATCTCTCCTAAAATAGTGCCTGATTTAAAATGCAGTGGACTTGGATTGTGCCAAAACATCTGTGCTCTTGGTCCCTCCGTATTATATTGCTATCCCGGAGATAAGATACTGTACAGCAAAAATTTATTCCTAGTAACTGATCTTACACTCCGAGGCACCTTTTGTGTTTTCTTGCATTCTGAATGTGGGCATTGGTAAGTGGTTCACTGTTCCATTTCTTTCTATTTTGATAGATTATATTGACATATTCTGGGAATTTCTCACTTCCCTTCCAGCTAGAAGCTCCCACCAGCATACCACAGGTATTTGGGGTTAGAAAGTGAGTGGGTGTGGGTCCAGAGTTATAGAAGGAAAAGGAATATAATCAGATCCTGGTGTGCAGATTGCTTTTTTTAGCTTGCAGATTCCCTCTTTCTGGTGTTTCAGCTTTCAAAGGCTTATGGTAGTTTAAAGGCAATCCTCTTATAAGTGCACAAATTGTCATGATTATAGGAACAAGTTGTAATAGTTTCTAGCAAGTTTTTAAGAGTCTTTGATGTTACGATTAGTGTTTTATATGATAATATATTGATAGGGGTGCTTATTTGCTTGTTCCCTTGTATGCTCTTATGGTTTCTAGGCTCAATGTGCAAATAAGTCTTTGATCTCAGTAGGTCTGTTTGGTTAAAAAAGAAAGCTACAAGAAATTAAACAAGAGAAGCACAAGGTTTTGCAATATTTACAAAGAAGTGAGATTAGAGATTTCACTGTAAGAGTACAGAACTTGGGTCCATAACTTGAATACAGGGGAAAGTGCCCTAAGCCACAGCACACACGAAGAGGGTCCTGTGCTCCGGAGAGCCAGTCCCCTTATGTGCCATCACAGAGCTTCCAACGCCTTTGTAGCCAAGGTATAGCTGTATGACTCAGTCTAAGTTGATGTCACACTGAGCAAATCAAAGGCAAAGCTCTGCACACTGTCGGTTTCCTTTTTCCCATTTGCCTCCTGCCCTTCAGAAGGCACCAGGGGAAGAATTCTGTCTTTGCAATGGTTTCACTTTCAGCTCTCCTCCCCTCACTAGTGATTCCAAAACCTGGCTGGAAGGTAGTGCCTCCTGGAGCGTGCACCTTGACATGAATAGCCACATTTCAAATGAATTTACTTTTTTTGACAGCCAATGCCTAAGAGAGGAATCTGGGATTTCATCAAACCAGCTATCAATAAAACTAATAGCAAGGAAGGTACTAGTCAAGCCACTGAAATACAGGGTGAGGTAAATGTATACAGTGCTAAGCAATTAATGATATGGTACTTTTTGTTTCCTCTTATATAGAAAATACACCAGTAGGCTTTGCTGAAAATACAGGTCAAAGAGATTCATAAGGGAAAAAGGAAGAGAATGGGTCACATTCTACTTTGTACTCCCATTCCAGCTCATTTGGTGTGTTGTGCAATGCTCAGGTTTCAATACTTCCAAAGAGAGATGGCGATCATCTTGCATTTACCTTTGCTGTACACAATGCAGTTGTTTTTATTGTCTTCCACTCCTTGCCAAGTCACATCCAACAGCCACTTGGGACCAGCAGTCAGCACCATGGGGACCTGAGCCTTTGTCTTCTGTAGAAAGAATGATAACAAACAGATGCCATTTGCTTGCATTGATTAAAAACTTGAATAATAATGGTACTAATCATTTTATTTTTACAAACAACTAAATCTCCCACACCATAATCCAAGTCCTTATTCCCCAGCCTCTTGATATCTTTTTAAGATGACAGAAGCTGTAAGGCTTTACTGCTTTCACTAATCTTAATGGTAGAATTATTATCAAGGATTTTTTTTTCCCTAAATGATACTGGATCAGATCTCTGAGATTAGACAGATCTCTTGTGGCTCTGAATTATAAAGAGGCTGCAGATGACTTTCATTGCAAAGAGCAGAGTGTTTAGAAGTGAACTTTAGACACACTGTACTTTACTATCAACAGGATCTCACTATTTCCTGAAAAAGACATGAAAGAATTTAAAGAATCAGGATCAATTTCAAAGCTCTATCCTGGGCAACATTTATATTAGAGTAGGAATTTATTCTGAATGAATAATGAAATCCACCCAAGCCCCTTTGCTAAGTGTGGATATGTAGTCTGACTGTAACTGAAATAATACTAATGCTAGTGATTCACCATACATTGTCTCCATTAAGACTATAAAAGGGAATTGTGAATAAATTCAAATGCAGAACAACTAATGCATAGCATCCTCTCTCTGAGAAGCACAGGAGCAGAGAGATAAGTGCTCTAGTTCTAACAAAACATTTTCAGTATGTATTTTAAATGTAAGGCTCAAAAGGTTCACCATTTTCGGCTGTCTGGCACCCAAACTATCTGTCTTTAACTATGTTAACCATGGTAGGAAATAAACTGGGGAGGAATAAAGTAAGCCTTAAGTAAGACTGTTGTTTCCCAATGAGTCACAGTGAATAGGCATTCAGACTTTATCGTCCACCAGCCCATGTCTGTATATCAAATATCATGAAACCACAACACAGAGTACAATACAAGGGTCTCCAGGTAATTTTTGAATTGAGTTTTCAGCTAGATATGATCCTGCTAAAGAGAACTTAGGCCATTCTGGGACTTTCTTACATGTAATATGCTATCATAAATTTCCCAAATTGGCCTTAAAATGTATTCCCTTGAGGAGCTCTATGTCATCTGGCCATTTCAAATCTCTCAGGAATCTGGAACACCCATTTCACCCACCGAATATCAACAAAGACAGTGCATGAGACATGGATCAAGTGTTCACTGCAAAGCCATATTAAAACACTACCAAGAAGCGGTGCTAGTGCATTTTTTTGCAGTATCAATTGTAAGAGGTAAAAATACCATAAAATACACTAATTAGTGGGAAAATCAACCATGATGGATGCATTAAAAATTCTGCAAAAAATTACTTCAAATATTAAAATAGAATAAGGGGGTAAATCAGAGCAATTGTAAGAAACAGTAGCATACTGATTTTTTTATATTCATACTCTGATTCACTTTAAAGTCATAATTTTTCAACTACATTTCTTAATATTTGGCAAGTATAATCAGGGAAAACAGGACTCTGAAAGCCCTGTTGGAAAAGAAGTAATTTAATATTTTTAATTTTTTTTTTTTTTACAATCTAGGCAAACGTATTTTCAAGTTGCCCCTATGGTCTGAGTGACCATTTTTATTTATTACTGTTTTTAAAATAGAATTTGTGGACAACAAGCTTCTTCAGTCTGAAATGATGGGGATGCATATCCAGTGAAATATCAGGTCTTCATGATGCACACTGCAGCTCCTTCTGATACCAGAGACACAGGGAAGTCTGCAGATCAGGGTCAGCAGGTCTGAGCACTGAGCACAACTCTCAGGAGAGCCCACCGTTTTGGTGAACTATGTATAGGGGATTTAGCGGTCTTATTTATAACCTCTCCTCTCTACTGCTTTTTAATAACAGATTTCAGCAACAGGAACCTGGCCCCATTTCTCCTGTATTCTCTTATTTCATAGGAAAGACATGCATTTTAAATTATTTAATCTTTATACTCAATAGTTCTTAAAGCCACATGGACTTCTACACAGTGAGTCAGCTTTTACAATTTTCCACAGGTAATAAAAAAACAGATATTGATTACTTGAATTCTCTAGGAAACATTTTAGTGTAAAGTAAATCCATTAATTTGCTGATACCACAATCTTTCATTCATTTCACAAACCAACTGGCCACCCTAGTTCTGTGCTTGGTGATAGGACTGCAATGGTCTTTTGGGGTGAAAGTTACAGAGACATGAGAAAAAAAGTTTAATATAAAGCAAAAAGTAGCATGGCAGGGAATGCAAAGTCATGTGTAAATTATTTAGGGGTCAATGAAGATATTATAGAGGAGGTAACATTCAGATAGGACCTTTAATAGGAAGGATAAATAGGAAGCATTTACAATTGCTGGTAACAGCATGGACAAAGTCTGAGCAGTATGTAAAAGACTCGTGTACAGGAAATAGTAAGTAGTTCTGGGACTCTGGTTTGAAGTGCTTACGAAGTCTTTAGAGCTATTCTTTGTATGTAGATAAGCATTAGCTATCATAAAAACATTAATATATTATTATCATTATTGATGAGTGGAAGGGACATGCGTATGTGTCTGGGAGGTCAGGTTAGTAACAGATTTTGAAGGACCTTCTCACATCAGGCAGAACTATTTGTACTTAAATCTCTAAGCAGAAGGAAGCCAATGAAGATTGTTTAAGCAGAAAGAATAGGGTACTTATTTTTTATGCTACTTGGGCAGGTATTTGGTTAGACACTTCCCTTATTTATTTAGTCCTCATATATATTTACAGATAAATAAATTGCAACTCAAAGAGTTAATAATTTCTTTTAGGTTAAATAGCTGGTATGAGCCAAAGTGCGTAATTATATTTAGCTCTGTTTCCAAACTTACCAATCCTAGGGTGACCAATCATCTGGGTTTTCCTGAAACTAAAGGGTTTCCCAGATGCTGAACTTTCAGTGTTAAAACTAGAAAGTCCTGGGCAAACTGAGATGAGTTGTAAATGTCTACCCTTACTAGTTCTACTATTGAAACAATATTTGTGGTTTATATCTACTGAACACTTGCTAAACATTGGATGTTGTACTTCCCTGAATTATCTTTTAGATTTTTACAACTCAAAAAAATTCTCCATTTTGTACATGTGCAAATAAAGATTTAAAGGAGTTAATTTTGTGACACAAATAAAAATAGTTAATTATTAATACATTTCTTTAATGGTAAGTTAGGCATTATATCTTTTAAAACTTTGGAAACATTTCTTATGTTTGGGAACAGGTACAATGCGACTTATTAAGAAACTGAATTGAAGGGAAAAGCATTCTTTTACTCTCAATCAGTAAAGTAAAAGCAAAATTGTAGCAAAGAGTTGCTAAAAGCTATACCCAAGCTCTAAAAGTAAATAAAAAGTAGATAAAAAGAAATCTCAAGGGAACACTTATTACAGTTTTGAGGGGGTAAGTAATTTCTTTTTGAAGAAGTCAACTTTTATAGAGATTGACTGCCTTCAAAGAAGATTACCAAGTGTGAGAAGGAAGGAGTTAGGCAGGATTATATGAAATCTACAGCAAAATCCATGAATAGAATATAACAATAACATCCACATCGATCATTAGATTCACTTTCCCATGTCTCTATCATAAGGATTCATACACATCTAGAATGTTAAGAGCTGGAGTTTAAAATTCAACGAGTTTAATTCCTTAATTTCACAAATAAAGAAAGAAAGAAAAGCCAAGATGTCTACCTAGCATCTTACAAAGGATACAGTTGGCGCAATATATTAGGAAAAGAGAGTGGCTATAAAAGTTATGGTAGTCAGAAAAATGGCTCCCTACAGAGGTTCATGTCCTAATTCCCTCCAACATGTGAGTATGTTACTTCATTTGGCAAAGGGGATTTTAAAGATATGACTAAGGTTTGGGAACATGAAATGGTGGGACTGTCCTAGGTTATCTCAATCTAAATACATGAGTTCTTAAATGTAGAAGGGGAAGGCAAACAGTAGAACAAAGAGGTTTAACATGAAAAGGACCTCACCTGCCTTTGCTGCTTTTGAAGATGGCATACTGAGGCCGTGAGCTAAGGAATGACTCCAGTTACAGACAGCAAAAAAACGGGAACCTCAGTTCTGCAACCTCAAGGGTCTGAATTCTGTCAGCTCAAATGATGGGAAATGTGTTCTCCCCTAGAATCGCTGGAAGGAACGCATTCTGCTGACACCTTGATCTTAGTCTAGTGAGACGCTTACTGGAATTCTGATCCACAGAACTATAAAATAATAAATGTGTGTTGTTTTAAGCCACTAAATTTGTTTCAGCAGCAATAGAAAACTAATATGAAAGGCATTCAGATTTACTGACTTACAGTTTCAAAACAATGACATGAGTTCCATATCAAATGTGCTTGAAAGTGTGAAACAACTTTCCCTTAGTTGGAATTGTCACTCTACAGCCATTAACTATATGTTTTTGCCTTAAAGTTCAAGGAAACAGTGGTGACTATAACAATTCCTGCTTCTATAATGAGGGGCTTAAAACATTCCATGATTCACTGTTGACTTTACAGTTGAAATGCAGCAGAAAGAATATTACTCTTCCTGGAATCAGATGATCTAGGTTTGAACCCTAATATGTGCTGTGCACAGGCTCTGTGATCCCTTAAACTTGAATGATCTGAGCTTCAGAATGCTCAGGCACAAAACGGGGCTAATAATTTCTACCTCAAAGTTTATTGTATAAAGCAATGAGTGCCGTTTAGTTCACTGTAGATGCATATTGAGCTTGTTGAATAGCTGCCTGAATAAATGACCTAAAAAAAAGTCCCCCAAAAAACACTTATTGAAACCTTATTCTTTCTCAGGCACTGACTGGTTTTTGCTTGTAGTTATTAGAATGGAAATCAAGACAAAAACTCTATTATCCAGTTTAAAGGTAGTGATAGTTATTAGAGCTGTTGGTCAGTGATTTTCAACTCTCCATTTTCCCACGTCTCTTTTAAAGTTAGGTATGGCTTATGACTTCATGGCCTATGACTTCATTTGACCAATGAAATAGAACAAGAAAGGACTCATACCACTTCCACATAGAAACTGTAAGATGCAATGGACTCACCATCATACTTTGCCTTCCTGAAGTGATCATGCATGCATGTAAGGAGGAGGCCCTGCAACAATAATGGCCATGTAACATAAAAGAAATACACCTTTTTACAGAGCTGTTGTGATATTAGGGCTGCTTGCAACCTCAGGAAAACCTTATCCTCACTACCAAAAGGTTTTCTTCAGTTTTTCTGTATTGAATAACTCATGAGTTTTTTACAGGTTAAGTAAGGTTTGCACTTTATCTATATCTAGGCAGTCTCTTCCAGTAATAAATCAATTCAAACTGCATATGATGAGTAACTGAATTTCAGTTAAAATGGAGTATTTTAAAAAGAAAAAGAAACTCCACATTGTAAGTTAGAAAAACCTGCACTCCTGGACACTGAACCCAGAGTTTCATGCTTGGACTGCTTACAACTAGACAAACTTGACAAGGACAAAATGGGTCAAAAGTGTCATTTCTTAGGAATAATTAGAATCATCTAATGTGGATAAAAGAGGTCAAACTGGCATCCACTTCTCACTAACCTTTGGAGTTATTGGACTGACAAAGGAGGTAGCCTTCAATAAATGTTTATACTCAAGCCAAAAGGTTAATGGAGATAAAAGTAGACAGCCCAAAGGTAAAGAACAGAGGATAATTCTAACCCAAGAAACTGGTGACATAATGCTGTCTTAGGGATTCCAAATTCTGCTGGAAATATTTGTTGAAGATTTCCAAAATGAGGTTTAGGAAGAGCTAGAAGTCTTAGGAAAATCTGACCCATGAGAAGAGCCTGACATTACAGCCTTTTAAAATAACTGGAAGTGCCATCCGATGGAAAAATTGGCCTCCTTTGACTTTAGTTTGGGAAATATAACAAACTCTCATTAGAGAATCTCAAGCCAATGCCATGAGGTAGTTTGAAGCTGATAAAAAATGCTCTTGATGCGTTGCTTCCACACCTGGGTAGTAGGTGGAAAGCACTGAGGCCTGTCTGGCAAAATCCACAGATGTTTTAACATTTCATAGTTGTTTCTATTCTATCAGCTATAAGAACACATTTCATAGTAGGCACTGAAAATTTTCCAAGTTACTGTAGGCATTAGATGTATATAGTTAGAAGCAGAAAAATGCCAGTTTCCCTCAACTGAGTTATTCTGTACATCTAAATGGAAAAAAAAAATGGTACTGTATGTATGGGTTTTGACATTGTACCTACCACAAGGAAAATTTTATACAGTAAAAGTTTCAGTTAATGTGTCCAAGCAGTTCTCCACACTGATCAAACTCAAATTCTACTTGACAGTCATGAAAACATTGTATCACTTTCCCTTTAATTGTGTGAAATCTCTAGTGAGCTTGATCTAAAAAATTCTCTTCACCAACAGCCTATTGTACGAAAACAGAGCAATTTAAAATCTTGGACTACCTGGAGGAAATGTCAAGTAATAATTCAAGGCCCTACACAATTGTATTTTCAGTAATTCTGGCCATGGTATATAGTCTCAACATTATTGATTTGACTGGAACTATAAAACTTTTAGTATGATGATTTGCACCTAATAAAACTCTGCTTTTTAGTAAATACCCTTTAAAAAGTTATACAGGATACCATGTGAGTGTTTGAGCTTGATGCTACTGAGGCACATCTTTTTTCTTTCAGGAAATAGAGTTTTATTTTAAGCTACATAAACCGAATTACCCTACTCCATGCGGTCCCAAAGGGTCAACATCATACGTGTGATAATATAAATACAGGTCCTCAGGATAACACCCAAATTATCTCCACGACTAATTAAAGACAGATATCATTCAGACATGACTAGAAAGATCATGTGCTTCCATCGAAAATACGGCCACTAACCTACACTGGGATATCCCTTGAGAGGTGCCATCTTCCTTTTGTTAATTGTGTTTAAAAACTAGGAGAGGGAGTGTATGTATGTATGTATGTATGTATGTATGTATGTGTGTGTGTGTGTGTGTGTGTGTGTGTGTGTGTGTGTATTGTACAAAGAGATTTAAACAAGTAACTTCATGAATTTCCAAATTCAAACTAAGTATCTACACTTATTGTGTAAGAAAGAACAAAACTCAATTTAGTAAAAGACATCAAATTGGCATTGCTTGAAGAAAAAAAAGATGTGCTAGACACATTTGTAAATTCAAGCTCAAAAATTTAAGAATACTCTTAAGTTAGAAAATACATAAAAAGTCTCCATTGGAAAGACATCAGTAATGTGCTATAACAAGAACCACTACACTAAACCATTTTACACAGAATAGATTTATGAATGGAAATCCGAGGAAGGTTTCATTAGAATAGTGTTTTTCTTGAGCACAGTTCTGCAAAATATCCTTTAAGGATAGCATCAGAGTGAAATTCCAGAGAGCTTCTGCTAACAAACGTCTTTAAGATCACTGTGGTATGTGGGATCTCAAACATGATAAAAGACTTTTCAAAAACAAAATGAGTGTGAAATAAAATGATAGAATTCTTGGCTACTATATCCATACTCCTTATGTCAAAGAGAGTTTTATCTCTATGAACCAAAAATTTAAATAATCATTATCTCTGGGGTATATTTGCTTTTAGCTCTCAAAATAGTTGAAATGCATTATCTTAACATGAGTCATTGCTTAAATATAAGAATTTCAGTATAGAAATAATGATCTTTCAGGAAATGGAACATAAATAGCTCCACATATACAAGTAATTAAAACAATCTCTTTACTTCCAAATAAAAAAAATTATTTCATATTTAGAAAAATAATATAAAATTATTATCCAAGAGTACTCATACTAAAGATACAGATATTCCATTTTTCAAATGGGAGGCATCTCTAAATGAATAATAAACATCTAAGTTACCCAGATATTTATTATACTTTCATTTAAAAAGAAATAGACTCATTTCTCTTTCCCTTTTGCCAACTTGACTCCCACAGTCTCATCTGTTCTCCACATATATTTGGCTCCAAATTGTAACTACTCCCTCCAACCTGGCAGCCATTAACTTCAACCTTTTATTTTATACAGCTCTGAAAGTCACAGAGTGTTTAAGGAGTGTTGTTATGCTCCTGGCAGAATTTTTGGGCTTGCAATGTGCAAAAGAATGCCAGTATTGAAACCTTGGGAAGGGAAAGTAAATTGCTCTGGAGCATTCCTTCTCACATAAACCTGCGGCAGGGTTCAGGGATCTGAAAAGTTGTGGTCTCAGCTGTGTGACTTGAGGCCCAATCACTTAACCTCTCAAAGGCCTCCTCTTCCTCTGTAAGATGATCTTGTATGTCCTCACAGCTTGACAATAAGATCATTAAAAGACTTTCTACTATGGAACTTTTGTCAAGCCTAAACTCAAATTCTGACTGTGGATAAGATATATAGGAAAATTCAACACACTAGGCTTCTACTCACCGAAAAAAGTGCTACCATTTTTATGGTGAAGCAACAAATGACAGTGTTCTAATTTACTAAGGTATTTTAATACCAAAGAAAATGGTGTGGTCAGAGAAATTGGTGTGGACAATATAAAAACTGAGTCTTAAAAATTATAGAGGGTATAATAGACGTACATACACACATTCAACTATCAGTGACCTACTTACACATAAAAATAGTGGGTCAATTCTATTCAGAAGTCTCTTTTTGAGATTTACCCCAAAGACACTCTGTGGAAGAGAGAAAAAGCTGTATCCTGCACAAAGCCATTCTCAGCTACTGAGCTATATTGGTCCCTCATGAATTAATCCACTGCAATATGTAATGAATTTTTGGCCACCTTTTAGACTGTCACCTTATTTTTACCATTTTACTCAATCTTAATGTCAACCCCCTCCCTGAAAAAAAGGGCTATCCTGGTATTAATAATACAGTAAATTTTAAATACAAAGGGATTTTCCCTTTTAATTATATGTTCTTTTCATGATTTGTACCTTTATGTGCCAGTATAATCATAATACTAAGAACACACCTATATTTTGAGCTTAAAATATACCTGATAGGATGATATTTGAAAGTGATGGGAATAGTCTATGGCAAAACTGGAAGAGTATGAATGAGAAAGGTATTCCTCTCCAAGAGTAAAAAAAGATGATAGTGTTAAACTACATAGTAGGTGCTGTGATAAATGTAGCATCTTTTGGGAAGGTAGATTTTTATGAGACAAGTTATGGAAAGCTAGGTGCAAAAATTAAAAGCTTGGCAAACTAGGCGGCGGAAGAGTGAAGGTGCTACAGAATAGTCAAGAAAACTTAATCTAATCTGTAAGATGTTTAATAGCAAGAGTATTGCAAACACTTAAGTATCTAAGGTAAGACTCTGAGCATGAGGGTTGTTTTCAGCATTTTTCTCCTCATCGATAGATGAAGAATGACTATACCAATTCTGCATGTTCAGAGAATAAAAGTCAAGTGCCCAATTTATGAGGGTTGGTTCCCCATTCTAGAGGCAGGGAAAACTTGCTTGCCATGGGGAAAACAATAAGGAGAGGATGCCAACTAGTGAAACAGATTCACCTCCACATGCTCCCAGTCCAGGGGGCCTTTGTTTAGTTATCTGTGGGTCTGGGGCAACTTAAATGAGCATAATATGAAATCATAACCAGTGAAACAGACCTTCATTAATACTGTCCCTGGACAAGTTTTTCAAACCATATTCTTTTCCAAAGGAATAGAAATACGAATAAAAGCATTGATGTGTGTGTTGGAAAGAATTACTTAAATCAGGTTAACGTGAGAAACATAACTATTGAAATTTAATGGTTGGGTGCAAATACTAGGGGTTAAATTCTGCATTTAGATGCATGCCTATGACATTAAAACTTGAAACAAGTTGATATACATTGTCCAGATGTGGTTTCTGCCAAAAATAATGTAGTCCCATTTATAAAATCATTCCAATTAGTAATAACCTACCAGAAATAATAACTTATTCTTGAATTTCTCAATACCATTTCAATTTTGAGAGTCTTATTGATCAGGTTATTCTGCTTTTACAATAATCACTTTATACTTACTAGAATTTTACTTTACTAGAATATACTTTATATTATTAATTCAATAAATATTTATTAAATATCTACTACACAGATAATGAGAGGAGTTATATTTACTCTAGATGCTCACACTGTCTTGACAATAAAAATATCTAAATGACAAACACATCGATTATTTAAATCACTATTTGTAATCAAGCTCATGTTTTAAGT
This sequence comes from Smutsia gigantea, assembly GCA_032199065.1. Taxonomy (NCBI): domain Eukaryota; kingdom Metazoa; phylum Chordata; class Mammalia; order Pholidota; family Manidae; genus Smutsia; species Smutsia gigantea. Next base: position 80,478 of record JAVSCE010014068.1, on the reverse strand, counting down.
ATATGACTGATATATTTGGAAATCAAACATATATGTGAGGGCTCATGACCAAACAACAGTGTAGCAACAGATATGAAGTGATTAATAGACTCTACTCAAAGGGATCTTCATGACAATTTAGGATACTTTGATTTCAAAATTAAAAACGCTGAGGCTTCCTTGAATATGGATTGAAAGTCTAGAAAATACAGATATAAAATATAAATATTTTTAGTAATTAAGTTCAACACCTAACATAAAATCTTCATATACATATCTTGTTTAAGCTGTGTACTTCCACCTTCCATCAAATATCAATTTACTATACACCTACTTAATTATTCTTACTGCTAAATGGAATATATAATAAAAATGTTATAAAATATATATGAAAAAATATTTCAGAACTTGAAATACTTTGGAAAATGTAGCCAAGATAAATCATGTATATACCATTTTAAATGTATACTCATTGTCTCACTTAATATGCTTTATTAACAGTCAAGATGGTTTAAAAACTTACACTTTGGCGCCAAGCTGACTGAGTTTGCACCATGTCTCCATCACTTAGTGGTTGTATGACCTTAGACAAATTACTTAACTACTGTGCCTCAGTTTATCTCTAAAATAAGTATTATAAAATTATTTATGTTATAGGATTATTTTGAAAATTAAATTAATGTATTTAATGGGCCTAAAACAGTACCAGGTATGTTATTCTATGCAATTGTTTGACTTATGTTTCTACTAAAAAACTATGTTTTCACAGAAATGGAGAATTCCCAGTAAAGTAAGAATTTTTTGGCTGGGTAGAAAAATGACACATTTCCTCAATATATGATTGATAAGATTTTATTAAGCATTAACTATGCGCTAAAATTCTAGGTGCTGCATTACTTTTTAAATTAATTTTCACAATTCTGTAAGAAAGATGTCATTATGTCCATTTTGTATAGGTAAAAACTGAGACTAAAATGTTAAACAGCTTGTTCAAATTCACATTGCTAGAAACTGCCTTACCGATGAATTGCCTTCTATTTTTCTCTTAGCAAATCTCTAAGAAACTGAATTTGTTCCATGTTGTTAAAGCAATAAGAATTTTTAGGAATTGTGTTAAATATCAATTCTTCATGTTCATGAAAACTAGCTTAAATAATCTGTGAGTCAGTGGTTAGCAGTTTCTGTTTTGCATTATGAATGATTCCTAGCTGCACTTTGTATAAGCTAATTGCATAGTGTCTCATTAATAATCTTCAAGGTTTTTTGAGCTGTGAAATGTATAGCTTTGTGGTGAACTATTTCTAACATCTGCACAGTTTTCTTGAAAGTCTATTTGAGATACCAAATATCAGTATTAGGCATCAAGTAGGTATAAAGGGACTAGAATTGAACACAATTTAGTGAGTGGTAGAAAAAATATTGAAAAAACAGGCAATACTTTTAAATACTTTCATTTTATGACTGTAAGTATTTTCATACCTGGAGAAATGTTTATAGCTTACAATGGATAAAAACTGCTTATGTTAATATTTTCAATTATGCAGAATATATGATGAGATTCAGGAGGATATTTCGGCTAAAATTCACTCAGTTCAGCACTGATTACACAAGACTAATGAAGAATGGATTCTCATGGTCCTGGTCAACAGACACAGTAGAGCCTCATCACAATACTTCATGGCGAGGCGTCAGGGTACCTTCTGGGCTGCAAGGAGTCCAGCCAGGCCTTCATGCCTAACTGCTCAATTCCATTCTTCAGAACCTCTGGATGCACTCAGGTAAGGAACCTAACCTGCATTGGCCAGTCTTGGCTCACCAGTGGAGGATTCACCACTTGGAGAAATGCCTCAGGTTGGATTGAGTTAGCATGCTCTCCTCAGCTTACATTGAGTTGCTCAAAGGTAGATTAGACCAAAACACATTCAGAGCAGTTTCACATCCCAGCAGAAGTTCAGGGTCAAACTAGGAAGTCAAAGGAAGCCTTGGTCAAAAGCACTGGGTGGAAAGGGCAGAAGTGGAAAAAAGGTAATTTTATTGACACAATAAGTCTGAAATCAAGAGTTCAGTTGTAATTCAAATATTATTCATGGCATACTGACAATATTTTCTACAATTGTGATGAACATGCTGAGGAAAAGAAGCAGAGACCTCAGTTCACATACTGTGAATTTAACAGAGAGGCAGATAACACAGTGGCTAAAAGCATGGGCTCCACAGTCAGACAGCTTAGGTATCAATCCAACCTTTGCTACTCATCTGTGCTGTGACCTTGGTCAAGTAGTTCCACTGTACATCAATTTCCTCATCTGTAAAATGGGAATCACATCCCATGAGGCTGTTGTGAAGATGAGATTAATACTTATAATCACTTACACTGATATCTGACAAATACTAAGTGCCCATCTATAATCTTTGTGTATTGATTTGAGGAAATGGGGGAGAATTTAAGAAATAAATACCTGTGAAAAGTCTTATGCTTATTTAACTTATCAGTCCAGCCATAAATGTAATGATCAATATGGCACAGTTTATAATGTGTAAGAGATTAAAATACTTTGACCAGTATTTTTGCTCTTTATCTGTTTAATGGACTGACTAGTGGGGAAACAGTCTTACCACTACAATCACAATGAAATTATTTTAATGGCATCTAAACAGTAGTTGAATAAAATCTTCCCTTGCATAATGAAAAGCTCTTCTTATTGGTTATAAAATAACTTATTCTGTTTAAATTACTCCAAATTTTCTACTTACAGTATTTACTGGTATCTGTGAGAACTAAAAATTTACTCACAGAGCACCTGGGAAATAATTCGAAAAGGCTCTGGACACTGATTTCCTAATTATGCCATTCCCCTGCCGTGGCTTCTAAATTGAGACTTCCTGAGCTAGTCCAAAATTTTTAGAGTATACAATTTTTCATACACCATATGCTACGACAAAGCCTTAAATTTAAATACCATAGTCTTAAGCACTTCTTTAAATTTTTCAATATGTCTCATTTGTCAGTTACAAGAAAACCAAGCCAAACACAGAGCAAAATTCCCCATAATTACAAAGACCATGACTTTTTCTTTAGGTTTCCATTTTATGTCCCTATGCCAGTTATATACATATTCAAAAATGACTGGAGAATTTACTAAACTTAGGTTTGGTTCAAACTTTGTCACTAAGTGGTTGGATTACCTTGGGCAAAATATATCACTTCCCTGAGCCAATTTCTTCATTTATAAAGGAAAAGACCAGGCCCCCAGGACTTGTAGGGTACCTTCTGGGCTCTAGGATTCCATGCACTCCAAAAACACTCATGAAACTGACTTGTCTAGTGTTATTCAGCCTTTTAAAATCTGCGCTCTCCTTTCTTGCAGTTAAAAACAAATTCATGCTTTCCTTCAATATTTAGCAGTTTAAATAAGCACAGTGGCTATAAATACATTAAAGAAATAATGTAATGATGCCCTATCCCTTAGGAGCAAAGAGAGAGTCTCTTCAACAGATACACATATTTCTGTGGGTCCTCTGATGGGCTCCTCTCACATTTGAGAATCACAGAACAATGTCACTAATTCACAGTAAAGGGGATTTTCCTGAGTCAGCTTTGCAGAAAGGAAAGGTAAACTACAAATTCAAATGGAGTTTGCTCTGCCCCTTGACTTACACAGAGCAAAATGCCTTAATTTACTGCTCTAACATATCCTTTGATACTGCATCCCAGCTAAGGCAACAGCTTAAGCAAATATTTCTATGCTGTGCTGTTATGGAAAAAGTCAAGTGCCAGTTTCTAATAACCAAGACTCTGAGGGTTTTTTTTATTGTTGCCTTTAGTGTTGCAGAAAGCATCCTTCTTACCACAGGCACTTCATGAATACTTTTCAACTGTTGCTGAGAAGGGCACAACATAAAAGATACGCAGACCAACTTCCTTTTTGGAGAAAATCACACTATTCTACAAGATATGGAAAAAAGTTTGGTAGTTTTGCACTAGACCAGTTTAAGCTACATTAAAGTAAACTCAGTGATAAGCCAGTTGACAGTAAAATCTCAAGCATGAGAAATGGCATTATGTCTTCATTTGTTACATATAATAGTCTGTGGATTATAAATAAAATGGATAATTAAAAAAAATCCCTCTTAATGAATTACTGTGAATAGGCTAAGCATATGCAACAAAATCAAATTATCTCATAGTTTTCCTGTCTTAAAAGCAAAGATCTGGGGTGGGGAGGAGAAAGGGCAGGGAGTGGAACCAGTGATAAAAATGAAGGGTCCAGCGTGGGATGGGTACGTGTAGAATCCATGTATCAATACGACTCAACAGCTCTGATCAGAATCTAAGTGATGGGAAACAGCCTGTAGCTTCGAGATTAGCCGCTTCACACTACTTCTGAGTTAAGCCAGCACAAGTAACATCATGAATGCATAATTATAATTATGCATTAGAGTATGCATAATGATCTTAAAATTGGTAAACAAAGAAAAGGCAACAGAATTTCTCAGCTATTTTAGGTATTCTGTTACAGAAGAAAAAATATGACTAAGACTTTAGGGAGTGGTGACCCTTACTGAAACTTTTTTGCATGAAATATGAAAACTTGAAATAATTAATGAAGGAGCATTGCTTTAAAAGTCCTTTTTAGGAAATTCCATGAACAAACTGGATCAAGGAAATGCAACAGAGTATTTCAAAACATATAAGGCAAACACTTAGGAATGTTCATATTTAAAGTACCCAAATTAGAGGCAGAAAAAACAATAAGGTAACATCTTGGAATTTTGATACTGTCTAATGAAATAATGCATATCCCTGGAATTGTTTGGAAAAATGATTTGTAATTGGCTAAGAAAAAACAAGTAAAAGGACTAAAAGATGTGTTGGAGATAATTAACGGCATGTGAGGAATTCTGTTTCTTTGGCAAACTACTAGATTCCAAAAGTCTAACCACAAAAAAAGAATAACCTCAATGTGTACAGTTATGATGCAAAATCATTTCCTTTCTGTTTTCCTAAATGAAGACGGAACTCCAGTTGAAGGGTGAGAGCTCTGAAATTTTGAAAGGCAATTATGTCACGTATTAGCTTTCTATTTTTTGGGCAAAATGACTTGATATTCTGGAACCCTAATATTTTCTCACGGTACTATTTTTACTGCTCTGTTCTGGAATTTGGCCAAGTTCTCTGCATTCTTTTAACAGAGTCTTAAACTGAATACCCGTATCTTAACAAGGGTGTTGGTAAACCTGAAGCTGATGGATCCTATGGAGATCTACTCCATGCACAGGGTCAGAAGCTAAGGAGCATTGGAGAACATCTGTTCTTCAGTGAGACAAAGAAGATGTCAAAGACTTTCATCTTTTAGTTTTTTTTCTCACCTTCTTCCCCACCAATATTCAAAGAAACAAGTCATAATTTTTTTCAAAGTCATTTTTCCATTGATTTATCTTAGCATCATATTTATTATTTTCTTTACCTAAAGTTCTTATATTCTTAACTAAAATCTGTCAGCTTTTGATGCATAATATTTGACATGTACTCCAATAAAAATCCCTCTTATTCATGCTGTCTACAATCATCTTTTTGTTTTCCTCTATGTTTCCCCACTTTTCTTCTCCCCACTCCTGACTCTTTCTCCCTTTCTACCATGGTTTGCTTTGCTCCAGTAGCATAGCAACATCACTAGTGACCTCAGTCATTATTTGCCTGTGCTGACACTAAGCAACCAGTTGAAAGTCTCAAATTAAATCACACAGACACCAATTTTGTTTGCACGTTAATTTCTGTACATACGGTAGTCCCCTCTTATCCATGGGGAATACATTCCAAGACACCCAGTGGATGCACGAAACCATAGAAGGAACCCTATACATACTGTTTTTTCCTATAAATATGAACCTATGAGAGGTTTAATTTATAAATAAGGTACAGTATGAGATTAACAATAATGACTAGTAATGAATTAAAACAATTATAATACATTGTAATAAAAGTTACATCGATGCAGTCTCCCTTTCTCTCAAAATATCTTGTTGTATTGTACTCACCCTTCTCATGATGATGTGAGATGAGAAAGTGCCTACATGATGAGAGAAAGTGAGGTGAATGACACAGGCATTGTGACATGGCCTTAGGCTATTACTGACCTTCTGACCAATCGTCAGGAGGATCATCTGCTCCCTGAACCACAGCTGACCACAGATAACTGAAGCCCTGGAAAGCAAAACTGTGGATAAGGGGGGACTACTACATGTACTTCTGACTACTGGAATCAATTTAACTATTTCAATCAAACCAGTCAATCAATAGATACATACAGATGACCTACTGTGGATGATGGCAATCCTGAAAGTAGAAAAGATCACAAAAGAGCAGTTATTTTGAAAGTGTCTGCAAGATATTTCATTTTATATTATGGAGAGGAAAAGGTTCAAGAATCAAGGGTGGAGGGCATGGGCTGGGGGACAGAAAAGGACAGTGTAAAAACTTCTGAAGGCCAGGAGGCTTGCCTGGGGAATGAAGAGAAGTAGAAGAGAAAAAATTTGCACAAAGCGACTTGGATACTGAGGAATGAGCTTTGAGATGGTGATGGAGGGCAATTCTCTTAAATAAATGGGTGATAATCCAAGTTTCATCCATAAATTTAGAAGAAGGCCAGGAAGATGATCCTTTTTATAACTTTCCACTATTTCCCCAGGAAAATGAAAATTATCTTTTTGATTTCTGCTTTTTGTAACTTCTGTCTTTTTGACTATAGCCTAGTTCACATGCTAAAAGATTAAAGACACACACAGACAATTTAAATATGTAGTGACCCGGTAGAGAGAAATTGAGCACAGAAGACAGGAAAGTTCACAGACTTTTTAATAAAGAGCCATGTCTAAATATATTATTAGATATTTGAAAAATTCTTCCATACTCTAACCAAATATTTATAGCTTGATTTTCTGTCAATGATCTTGGTTTACTTTTTGGTATTGGTTGGAATGACATTATTATGTTGGACATGTTAGGTGACTGTGCTGAAGACATTCTTTATTCAAACCAGGAAAAAAAATTAGAGTGAAATGATTAATTGTAGGGAGTGCTAGTTATAAATGGACTCTAAAAGTTCATTTGAAAGTGCACCATATGGAACTCAAAATACATTTTTCGCCTTCAATAGTGTTTCTCAAACTAGGGGTTGTAGCCACTTGAGGTATTCAATATTTATAGGCATATTTTTAAAATTTGATGTTTTCATTTTGATTCTAACACAACAAACGTGAGAACAAATACACTTTTACCCTCCATAATGGCAAACCGTGTTGTTTGTAATAAAATTTTACATTGGAAATACAGTAAATAGAGTATTTCAGTTTCTTTAACTTTGTGTTTTTCAAATGGCAATCTGGAAAGCCTTGAACCTATTGAATTGTTTTTTTCTTCAAAAAGAATCTATATCTTACTCAAACTGAGCTAAGAACTGGCATAGACCCAATATCGCAAATGGTAAAGTTTCAAGGTTAGATTGCAAGAAGTTTATTTAGCTCTTAATCTAGCTACATATTAGTATAAATTCCTATGTCCAGGAAAAACAGTCATTTGTTAGAGGAAGGAGAGAAAGGGAGGCAGGATATTTCCTTATCTTTCTCTGGCCATACGCAAAATTTTTAATATGATTTGTCTTTGTTTTTTCCCATCTCTGTTCCTGTCTCCCAGGTTCAGAAATTATTTTCCCTTAATCTTTGGAGGTTTTTGAGCTGCACCAACTCGCTTACACAGGTCTTCGTTTGAGTTGTAGTTGTCTCACAAATGAGTCCATGCTCCAAAATGACCATTTGTGTCTCTTTGGTGAAAGAAAACAAACCCTTCCATTAATTCAGTGGAGCATCTCTCAAGGAAATTAATCACACTGAATTAACTGATATTAAGGTATGAATGATTACTACCCAACTGATACACCTGTCATTATGAAGCTATTCCTGTTTTTCAAAACTTTCTTTCCCTTTTCTCCAAATTTGAGCAGACATGGTCTTTAAATCTTCCAAGTTTCTGTTTGTTCATTCATTTTGTTTTTAAATCTCTCCAGTGGTTCTCTCAGCTAAGTAGCTGATACTTACAGAATGGCAAAGGTTGAACTTTGGGCATTTTGAAGTTAATATAATAAGCAAACGTAAGTCAGAAGCTGTCTGTAAATAATGTATAAATTCAGGAGCTCCTGACATAGTGACTTCTGAGATGTTTGAGTAGACTCACTGGTCACAAGTTACTACCATGGAATGAGGATGAACTATGCTCTGAGGAATTGTGTTCTTGTTTCAGACAGAAATTTCTGAAACTGCTGAACTCTGCTAGCTCTACGTGTACCGTGGCCTCACTACATAGCACTTGCCACTAATTGGCAGCAGCTGCTCCAGACAGACCTGGTCTTGGCAAACAGGCTGAATGCTTTTCTCTGCCCTTAGGAAATTTGTCTCTCCAGGTGAGGTTTGAGGCCAGGTGCAGAGCAATGTGTCGAGTTTGTTTTTCTGCTGTTTGGCCAATGGATAAATTAAGAACCTCAACATATGAGTGTTCCTGGTCCACTCTTTCAGACATTCTGAACATAAGCACTTTTTAAACGTGATATATATTTTTCAATTCCTAATTTAAGGGCCACATAGCCCTCAATCTGTGATATAAACAAATGCATTTCTGGGAGCTTATTGCAATTTGGCATAAAAATGACTTTGCTGTCCAATCTCTCACAGCATTGTTAGCCAATTATTATTTGCTGGATTCAGATTCACTCTTAAAAAGGGGAATACAGATTCATTTTCACTAAAAGTTTAAGCAAAAGATACTGACCTTCATTATGCTAACTTTTCAAAAAGTCCTGTCACCACTAGAGTTCCAATATCAGTAATTTCCCGGAACCTTAGGCCGTCAGTGACATCATGTTTAATGTTTTGCTTTTCCTTACAATATTATAAAAATGAGTCTTATTTTGTTTTTAATCACAAGCCTTATCCAGCAATCAAGGCAGGTATATAATAAGCTGAGCTACTCTGTAAATCTAAACATTCCCTACAAATGGAAAAGATACAGCCTGGGCTCTCTGATTGTTACTAAGGCGACTATCTAAAATGAAAATCTGATTAACCCTTTTGCTGCCTGGAACTACCCATACACCATGTTAGCTGACTTCCCTGTACTTATCTCTCATTTTTCCCCCTCAAGAAATTCATAATTGCATTGCTCCACAGTAGTTATGCTCTGGTTATCCTGAGAGGACAGTGATGGGTGATAGTACCATCTGGAAGCTGAGTGGGGTGGCCGCCTCGTCCTGAGGAAACGGACATTAAAACTGAGGGCGCACTATTTCCCGCTTACTTAAGGCATCTGTTTGACGAAATCCTTGACACGTTAAAGGATTCCCGTTCAATAAACAGCAGAGTACTACTGTATTTTCTTTTCATTCAGGAAATAATTTGACAGGAAAAGCTGTATGTTGCACAACATATTCTCCTCAACTATTTTTGAATAGTTAGCAACTGTTAACATTTGCTAGGAAGAATAATATTTCAAAGCATTATACGGAACTTTTGCCAAGAACAAATATCCATCAGGCACTCTCTATTCTTTTTGTATAGTTAAACAGAAAAGGGAGTTCAGCAGAGGGGTGGGGGAGAGGAACAACACATTTCCATGGAATTTTGACAATGGGAGGGTGTGCGACAAAAAGATTTAGAAACAGAGTTGTGTAATAAAATAACATTAAATTGTCCGTAACTTTCAAAGTACATTATTAGCATGCAAGTTTCTTTATAAACTCTCCTTCTCCACTACCTCTACCACTCCCCCGCCACACCTTTCTGGAAGAATGTCTTGATAGTTTTCATCTAGTTTCTCTACTGGAGGCCAAATGGCCCATTTGTTATTCCCCACACATGGCTTGATTTCTCCTTTTAATCTTCTGGTTAGGCCATTCCCTCCACCCAGAATTCCCTGCCTGCTCTCCACCAATTCATACCCATCACTTCCTGCAGACCCTGTTCAGCTCTCATTGCCCTGAGGAAGCATTTCCCAATTAACCTCCCTCCCTCAGTTCACCCTCCCACGTCCCCTAGGAATATAATTGCACTATGCCATTTTGTACTTGTTGATATGTTGCTTGTAATTGCTTTTTTTTTTTACTGTGTCCCTGTCATTGTGTTTGCTTCTATTTCATTTGTCTACATTTTTTTCATGTGCTTCTGCTTTCCTTCTTCAGTCTTCTGATTTTTGCAATTTTACAACAGCTTCAATGTACTCCACACTGATCGTTCATCAATAAAGTATGACAAATTAAAAAATAATTAATATCCATAAAACACTTCCATTCTCTATAGATTTTCTTCTGCATACTGAATTTTGTAAAGAAACACCACTACTAGCACACAGCACCCAACCCTATATCAGCTTGTAGCCCATCTCCCACTTCTCAGTCTTCCTTTAAGCATATTTCTTCCTGGATATTTGCATTTATTTTTTCTTACTATGTGTCAAAACCAACATGCATAAAATGAAATTCAGCTCCTTTAAAAACCCAGCTTTCCATTCACATGTATCCCCTCCTATTAAGGTTACCAATTTAAAAAACTATATTTATCTGGCCTTTCTAATTTCTAAATGTATTCAATTTTTACACATGATATTGTATAGGAAGGACTTCAAAAAAAATTTGATAACACTGATGAATTACACTTTCGGTTGGGCAGTCACACAAAATATGCAATGTGCCCTCCTTATGGGGATTAATAATTGAAGTCAATATAATAAAAATGTAAAAGAGCATGTAACATGCAACAACTGGTAAAAATTCATTTTTAAGGATGTTTAGATACATATTTAAAAGGTGCTAACTACACATAACTAAAAATATGTTTAAAAACTACTTTAGAGGTTGGGATCTAAAGCAGTAGAGCTGGCTGCCAATTCAGGTAGATCGTGAGCATGGAGGCTTAACTGGGAAAGATTTCCAGGTACAGAGGGGACTTCAAGGTGGCAGCGATGTAGTGGAAAGTGCTTAGCTTAGTGAGATGATAAAGGAGGCCATCTCGTGCCACATATAAATGTCTTTAGACAAATGCATTTAACTCTTTGGAGTTATAATTCCTGTTTTGAGGAACAGAATCAACTAACAGTTCTCAGAGGTCACTTCCTCTTGTGCCATTTGATGAATGTAAACACAACCATTGGGGGATGCAAGACTTCAGTGCAGGAGATGAGACATTGGGGTCCTTCTCTGTTTTCTTCCTTTTTTTCTCATAGCCTTCATTCACATAAGATGGAATTTATACATATTAAAGTGCTTTCCCACCTGGAGGCATTTGCATTTCATTAATAAACCAAGTCCTAAGTTTAAAAGTAAGGCTTTCATCATGCAATTTTGGAGATCAACCAGTGGGAGAAAGGGAGAATTGCAAGGAAGAATGGGAGATGGCCACTTTACCTCTGAAATCACACTTTAAGATGGTACCTACTTGCAAGGCTACCCTGTAGAAGTCAATAGAAAACTACTTGGATGGAGGAGGAGGAGAGAGGGCCAGATAGTATGAGAACATCTGAGGGATGTATGTTGAAAGCTTAAAATCAAAGAGGGTAAATATTTGTTAGCTTTATTAGAAAGTTAGCAGAGTTTTACAAAGCAGTGGCTTATTCAGTCCAAGGGTAGTATAACTGGGGATGACATGGAGGAAGATAAATGCCAACTAAAGACAAGATGGAACTTTCCTCTCCTCACCAAAAAGAAGCAAATAATCAAATGAATGGTGGAAAGAACTATGAGCAGGGAATCAGAAACAGGGTTTCCTCTATTTAGGAATGTGATCAGCTACATTTTTCTCATAGCTTCAGTTTTTCTTATTTCAAAAATAAGGGTTGGATCAGGTTTCCTCAAGCTATTGCTGTGCTTTGGCATTATTAAGACCAAATGATAATGTTACCAAAAGATGATATACAATTTTCCAAAAGGAGACAGAGAATATAGCCAATAATACTTTATTTTTTATGGCAATAATGGTTAATGTTTACTGAGTATTTACTCTATGCCTGCCTTTGTGTTTTGTAGCTGACACACACAACCTCTTCACAACATATATATGCATGACACATTAGTGTCTCCACTCACAAGATCAGTCAAATGGGCACAGACATAGGTAAAAAGTAGGTGGCGCAGAGCTACAAGCTCAACAGTGATGGAATCCAGAGGTAAAACCAGCCATTTTACTTCAATGCCTAGGCTCTCAATCACCATACTATACCAACTCAAATTAAAATACATGAAAAGCAAAAAATATAAATACATAAGAAGGAAAGATAAAATACAACCAGGACTAGAAAAAAAATGTGTACTTGGAATCAATATAATAAAACATTTTGCCCTTTTTGGGATACAGAGAGATAATATTTAAAAGCAGACATGAAAAAGACTGATAATATTTGCTTCATTTCTGTCTTCACATAGACACAAATATCAACCATTAAATTTTTTTTGTCTTTGGTTTACTTAGAATATAAATAAATGTGTCAGAGGAGAAAGAAGTTTAATGTGAGAGAGAGAAAATGAAATAGTACTTAGAAAAAAAGGTTAGTATTTAAAAACTAAAGGAACAAGTCACTTACACACAAAGTAATTTGAGAAGATGTCAACCTCTGTTGCAGACCCCAACAATTATGAGTCAGGGCAACATGAGATGCAGGAAGACCAAGAAAGAGTTTACGTGCAAAACGTAACCTGGACTCTAAAACTGTGCTGGGCAGCAAAGAAAAGCACCTGAAAGGTACTTCAGCGAGTTATATCAAATACATTTATATATTTGTGAAATGGTGGACATTCGATAAACGTAGTGCTGCATTGGACAGGTCTCAACAAATCAATATCATTTTCCACCCCATTTTCTCATATAAGAATGCGAAACCAATCAGGCTGTTAGGACAAATCTTTATTCTCATTAGATTATGAAACTATTTCACATGAAACCTTCAAGAAGCCTTAAAAAATACTAAAATGCACTTTCTCCAAATCAACACAGAAATGAATCACAAGGGATTTCAAAGAGTGGTTGCTTATGGCTCAACAGCAGCAGGTAGGAACCCACAACTGTCAGTCCTCTCTCTGGGATTATTTGTCAATTATATTAATGGTATAGATGAAACAATAGATGAGTTGCTAATGTAATTTTCTGGAAACATTAATTTGGAAGGAATCACTATTTCAGATACAAGCCTTATTTTTACTAAGTACCTTCTCTATTTCAAATATTACATTGAAGGTACACATGTGCATTATTTTCTCTTTACAGGAAAAATCTCTTGAGATAATTATTAGCTACATTTCTTTGGATATGAAATTGTGGTTCAGAAATGTACTGACTTCTCTCTGGTAAACAACTGAAAGAATACTGAAGTCAGGATCTGAACTTGGGTCAAATCTTTTCACTATCTCACCTGCCTTATGGTGGGATTAGTATCTTAAAAAGCCAAACAGAGGTTTTGAACATTGTTAATGCTTTAAGTAAAATGACTATGCAAACTAGAGCTTTAGGCAAGAGTTATTTGAAAGTGATTTACTGAGAATGAGAAATAGAATGAAAATGAACATTGACTGAACTCCCAAGAACTTGACTAAGATCTTTATAAAATGTTATTTCATTCATTCATACATTCAACACATATTTATTTGGTATGAAATACCAGTGACATAGAAAAGATATCTGTCCTCATAGAACTGTCTCTTTAAGGACACAAAAAACAAACACATCAATAGTAAATAAATGTAATTTTAAGTAGAGCAAAGATATGAAGAGACAATGACAGTTTTGTTTTTAAAATAGTTTAGAGAAGGACCTCCTGCAGAGTGGGCTTCGAAGTATGTCACTGAATGAAGACAAGGAACGAGCCATGTGAAGATCCAGAGGTAGAGTGTTCGAGGCAGAGGGAACAGCAAATGCAGAGGCATAAGGCGGGAATCAGGCATCTGTAACAGCACGGAGACCAGTGCGGCCACAGTGAAGTCAGCAAGGCAGACGGTAGAAGGACATGGGCTAGGAGAAAGCCCAACCACATAGGGATTTACAGGTCTGGGTAAAGGGCTCAGATTTTACTTCAAGTGTGTGTGGTTTGGCGAATACTATGCTGTGATTTACATGTTAAAATACCATCTGTCTGCCAGTTAAACAGTCCCTAGGCGCAGGATGGGTAGAAGGAAATGTGTTAGGAGGCTGCTGATGACAACTGGTGGAAGAGGATGGTGGCCTGACCCAGGATGATAGCTGTGGAAGCATGGGGAGTAATCGGGTTTGAAAGTGAAGTTCAAGTGTTCACCACCTGGGTGAACAGTGTTGATATTTATCAAGACAGGGAAGACTCACAGAACAGCAATTCCAGGGTTTATGGTTTGGAGTTCTGACCTCTACGTCTTTATTATGATATGGAGATGTCAAGTAGGCATTTAGAAACATGAATTTGGAGCTCAGAGGAGAGGTCAGGGCTGAGACTAAATTTGGCAATCATGAGTTTATTTTTGATAGTTAAAACCATGGGGTATGAGATCATCTAAAGAAAAGAGTAGAACCCCAAGATTGAGCACTGGTATTTACTGACATTTAGATGTTAAGTTCTCATCTAAGGAAACTGAGAAGGTGCACCCGCTAAGGTGAGGGAAAGAACAGAGCACCTGGCATGGAAACCAGCCTCTGAGAGGGTTTCCCAGGCACAGGGAGTAATGGACCAAGCAAAATGAGGCTCACTGAAGCCTTGCAATCAAGCAAGATAAGAACTAGACTTCCACCCACTTTAATTTCTCAAACAGAGGAGGAAACTGTAGTTGAGAGAGGTCAGTTTACTATATGAATATCATATTGCTTATGAGTGATATAGCTTGGACTCATACTGGGACTGATTTGAGAGATTATGATATCCACATGTGCAAGGAGTGCAAGGATATTTAAATATAGATATGAGAACTATTATAGAAACAACCATGAAGAGAATTTTGGTAAGACTAACCATGCACAACTAAGGCCGGCCTCCTCTACTAGAGGAAGAAGACATGTAACAATTAATAGTCACATTTTGGAAGAAATGACATAAAATCACAGAGATGTTTGTCCTGACCACAATTTCTCTGTATTGTTAGTTTTGCAGAACCACTTGTCATTGAATATTAATATCTGTGATATAAGGTTTTATTCTGTCCTTAGACTAAACAAAGTGGTATGTTGTAAAGACTTACACTGTCATTTATCTTAATAACTCAGTGAGAAAACATTTGGGTAGCCCTTCATGCTATAAGCAAGAATCTGTGCAATTGTAGATTTTTTCACCATTGCTTTAACATGCTCTATGCCAAGTCTTATTTTATGTGAGATAACCAAAGCTGAAGCACCTTTTGGTATGGAATCCTTTTGCTATTGCCTAACATCATAACATTTTTGGCAGCAAAGAGCAGCCATATGGAGAGTATAATACAACTCTACCATGCAAAAATCATGAAATGAATCACAATTCTCTGTGTGTCACGGTACATTTATGAGTCTACCGAGCTAAGTTCAGTTTGTTACTTGGACTACAATAAAGCTTATTGGAAATAATTTATCAGTAAGCTTTTCAGAATAAATTCCTCACCTGGGAAGGATATCATGCAAAATGTGGCTTGATTTAAAAAATATCTAGTCTGTGAGCTTTGCGCACATGACAAAGATGATCAGAAAGCTGTGTATGACTCTATGCTTCTGCGGTTTGAATGTGTCACCTATTGGTCTACTCATTTTTTTTTAATCAAAATTTAGCCTAAAGTATACTGCACAAAATATTGAGTGTTGGTGCGTGCAAATGCCAAGTTTGTGGCCAAAATTAACAGAAGAAAGTCAACCCTGTCACAGGCAAACAAATACCTAGTACATACACACATATCTATTTATGTACAAACATACCCATATATATCATACACCTGAGGCATTTAATGTACGAATTCACTTTTAAACGTACATAATAGTTATAAAACCATTAACAGACTATGGACTTGCTGAATCTTAATTTTGGAGTTTTGAATTTCATCTGGGCCAAGTTCAGGTTAATGTAAGCTTCTCATCTAGAGTAATCAAGTAGGAAATATAAATAGCAGCAACTGATAGTATTATGCTTTATTTATCAAAGGTTTAAAATATTTAGTAACTGGGCAACGAGACAAACTCACTATTTTACAAGGCAGCACATCGCATATTTATACTGACCACAATCCACCTTCCTATAAGTTTGCTTCCACAGAAATCAACCATTTTCTGCCCAAGAGACCTTCTGATCTATAAGGCAGTCTGTATTGTCTCTGGTTATAGTAGACACTCATGAAATTGCCCAGAAACTCTGCTTTTCTGAAAATTGCTTCTCCTTTATCTTCTAGTCCTGAATCAGCGATGGACACCTGTTCTATGCTAGGACAACAGTTTCTTCTCTAGGTATTTCAATGATGGAATCAGAAGAGTCAAGGGCATCTATCACTGGGAGTGACTACAAAGTGTTCAGACACTCCTCCCGGAAGAAGGAACAGCTGGGAAAAGAAGGATATGAAGCTGACTAGGAGAAATCAGGAGCCATGACAAATGTTGAAGGTGTCCTGGTGGTTTTTGGATCTTTGGTACTAATAAATCTTGAAGCCCAGTGAATTCCTCTCCTTGTTTACCAGAAGCCATCTCACCATTCTGATAATAAATTCCCCCTTTTCTTTAAGCTGGTTCCATCCCATTTCCATTGCTTATAGCCAATGGCCCTTAATACATTCTCATTTACTTCATTCAATGCTTATATAAAATACAGCAGCCCAGGTCTAAAATCCAGGCACCATCATCCATAGGGTGACTTTCTAGAAAGTCTGAGAGTTCTCTGT
This sequence comes from Smutsia gigantea, assembly GCA_032199065.1. NCBI lineage: Eukaryota > Metazoa > Chordata > Mammalia > Pholidota > Manidae > Smutsia > Smutsia gigantea. Next base: position 63,619 of record JAVSCE010014068.1, on the reverse strand, counting down.
GCTTTTCAGATCCTATTACTCCCAACCATTCTATTTCTTATGTAAAAGCAGCATAGCAGATACAAAGGGCAGGGAAAGAGTATATGCCTATATCCAAACAAGGGTTACACACTGTCTTTACATTCACATGCATTTGTTGTAATTTAGAAGTGAAGAGTAAGGAAGGGTGAGGGCATAAGGACCTGGGAATGAAAAATCAGGAACACAGGGCAGAGGGGGTTAAAAAAATAAATGATTCTGTCACCATTATACCTAAGGTTGGCCATGAATAGACATATCCAAATCCAGTTAATTAGGGGACAAGCCCAGGGAACAGGTGATGAATTCTCTGGAGTGTCCTTATAGACTTTCCCAAGCAATAATGGAACTAGTAGCTGCCATCTGTGGGCCCTACCAAGTGCCAGCTACTGGGCTCAGTGTTCTCATACGTTATCTTGTTAATTCCTTGGCTTAGACATCTTTTGGGTACGTTCAGAGGAATAAAAAGACTGCTGGCTATTCCCCTGAGCCTTGCAGTTTGGAGCATGGCTTTAGGTAGTGATTTAGAGAAATGATTCTTTGCTGCCTGCCAAGCCTAAGTTCAGGGAATGACTGTGAGTGAGGAAGGGAGGGGAAGAGGGCTCGCCCGTGGAGCCCAGGGGAGTTTGTCACTGAACTCTGCTGGGCTGAGGGGAGAAAACTAAAGCTAATGCTGAATGATGATCTAGTACTTAGCATAAAATAAAATCTAAGAACATGTCTAAATTTATTATCCTTTAAAAATATCCATGGTGAATATCAAAGCATTTTCTCTGAAAATCTGACAAAACACTGCAATAATCATGCTGAAGTCTGAAGGATTTAGTCATTAATAAACATTCCAAAGTCTGTCTTAGAGTTATTACTTATAAACAAGTTTCTCCTCTTGAATTAAGGTTATCGCTATCAAGAACTTACATATATGTTGAAAATATAACACAACACATCATGTTCGAATTCTATAAAAATCGTAACAAATTAGGTATAAAGATGATTTACACATTTCAGAGACATGAAAAATGAGCAGCTGTTCCTTAAAGCTGTTTAGCTTATATAAACTATACATCACTTTAAGTTAAATAAAAGAAGGAAGAATAAAATAAAAATAAGTTAGTAAACTCAAGGGAATAAAATTATAGAAAAATACAATGGAGGGGGAGTTTGACTGATATTTGTTATTTACCAAGACATACCAACAGTTAAAAAGAAATCCTTTTTTTTCCCCAGTAGAAACTCAATGTTTCAAATCAATCTCTTTTAGTATGTATGCAGTTTTCCCTTTCTAAAAATCTCTCATCTTGTTTACAAACTTGAAGAAAGCAGAAAAGAAATAATCTTACAAAAATTTCAGGGTATATTTGATTCCCAAGTCCACCATTAATAGACAACCTGAAGCCTCAAAATATCAAACTCATCATGGCAACTAGAAAGCATTTGGGTGTGTTTTTTATTACCAAGTACAACTTTGTGTTTTAGGAACCTCTGTCTTCACACTGTAGACGAAAATCAACAGGAATATACTATCTTAAATACTTGAGCAAAACTCAGTAAAAGATACAGTAGGCAAACATTGTAGTCGGCTCAGCAGTGATTACCAACTCATGCTCCAAATTCACTATAAAATGAAAATCAATATTTCCACAAGTTCCTGCAACATAAAAGATAACCTTCATTGATTTTTCTAGACTTAGGCCTCTCTGATAAAATCTAATATAAATTTTCAACCATGAGGATTTGGATCAGAGCAGGGGTGATAAGTCCTGCACATCTCTTAAGAGGTGGAGAATTTTTTTTTTTAAGTGCACGTTCATACTATTTATAATTTGCCCTGTGCAAGTGAAAGCCTTTTCCACCCGTGCTATCAGGAATCTCTTCTAATTTTTATTACTGTGAGGCTAAAGCCTGTTCCAGATAATTTGGAAATTTCAGGGGAGTTGTGATAGGGCTGATGGTGCAGCCCTAGCTGACTTGAGAAAGGAGCTAACCGGTAATAGCCTCCATGGCCGAGCTGATTAAATGTTGCCATAGATGAAAGGCCTGCCATTGCTGCAATAAATTAACCAATCACACAAATCCCAAGTCAGTGCTAATCCTTCCTTGATACTCTGATCCTCTGATCAGCTCAAGGAGGTAAAGAAACTGGCTTGTGACGCTGGGTGCTCTAACCCCTGGATTTCATGTACACAACGAGCTAATGATATCTTGCTGACCAGTTCAATGGGATGAACTTCTCTCACAACCCTTAGAGAACACCAGGGTCTTCTTAAAAAAAGAAAAAGAAAAGTAAAGAAGAAAGAAAAAAAGAAAAAGAAAAAACTGACAAGCAGAAGGGAGGTTTTGGGTTTTACTAGGAAACTATAAGGCAAACCACCCAGCACTTGTTAACTAAAATTAATCATAAAGCCAGCACCAAAGTAGGGCATGCTTTGTGTCACTTAGGTGTGGATAATGAATCACAGAAGGACAAGGATCAAACAGAAGTAGGAATACTAAAGAAAGCCAACTAGGGAAAGTGCCATTTCAAGGGAGCAATGTAGTCTTTAAAAATATATTTTTTTAATAATTTTGTCTTTGGTTCAATTTTGAAGCAGCTCTCCGTTAAGCATTCTGGATTTTTTGTTGACGCACATTTTGGATTTCTGTAAATTCTGTTAGAGATGCGATGTTCTGTAGCACTCTGTGGGTGTGATTAGGATCTGATTTAGGAATAGACTCATTTAATCAATTAGCAGAAGGTCTGGCCACATGCAAGGTCTTCCTGTTAATTATGTGAATGCCGCTTCTGCAACACAGCTTGTGAAATTGAGTCTGTGCAGGATGCATTAGTGGACTTCATAATTGGGGAAAGTTTTTTTGTATATAGTAATTGGTTGCTAGAAGCAAGAAGGCTCTAGGGTTTTCCTCAGGGTTTCACACATAAAGAGTTTTTGAAAGGACTTAATTATCTTTCTTGGTCAGTCCTAAGAAATTAAAACCAATTCTTTTTTAAGGCAGATGTAGGAACAAGGAAGTCGTGGAAAATCAGCATTTTAGAAATAAAATAAGAATTTATTTAATATGAGAAGCTGTAAGGTGAGGGGAGATACTTTTGTGAACATATATCGAATTATTTTATTTTTGAAGGGAGATGAAGGTAAGAATTGATAATTTCCTAAAAGTTAATTTCAAAAATCTGTTACCTGGTCAGGAAAATTTAAGCACATTGAAACGACTTGATGCAGCAAACCTAAAAGACTATGATTACAACTTGGGAGGTGGATAGTCCAAGGTGAACATTTGCTTATTGTGATAGATAAAAAGCCCTTTATAAAAATAACAGCAATCATTCAGATCAATTCTCTCTCTTATAAAACTTCCCCGGATTTTAACTATCTTATCATTCACCGTCTTTTTTTTTTTTTCATGATAATCATGTCTGGGTAGTACAGCTTTCTCAAGTGACCTTCCCAAAGGCAGTCCTTCCCACTGTGGACTCAGAGCGAGTGAGTCTGATTGTAAGGAGCAGATCTCATGGGAATTAATTAGTCAGAACACGAGAAGAGCACAGCTTACTCCCTGCAAGGCATTCTGGGCCAATATTGCAGAATAACACAGCCATTTCTGACCAAAAAAGCAAAAAATAAATAAATAAATAAAAGAGAGACCCTTTTTTCCAAGAACAGCAGATGTTATAACAGTCCAGAGAGGTTCTAAAGTTAAGTTTTATGCAGCAGAATAACAGAACTGGATAAAACTTAAATAATGATCCTCGGTAGAATTTAATCCTTTGGAATTCTCCTCTGATGTCTCACACCTGCAATATCTATTCAAATTTAATATTTATTCTCATTAATAGTCTTATATAATGTAGTTATAGTGCTGCAGTACTATTAGGAATTTGATTCACTATCATTCCCTAATGAAAGACACTATTCATGGGAAAAATTAAATAGGAGACCATTTAAAACATGCTGCAGTATATAGAGATTTTCTTACCAATTTAGGATAAGGGTAACTCAAATATATTATTATGCTATGCTTTTATTATTAAATTAAAATTGGTTGATACCACCATCATTATTAGAATATTTATCTTCAGTAGATAGAATGAAAACAAGAAATTGGAAATGACTTAAAACAAAATTTTTCTCTGTGCTCTTCTATCACTGTTTTTACTTCATAAATGACTGTGCTTTCATCTAGTGTTAATGAAGATATACATGGTATGTTTAGGAGAACATCACACAGGTGAGAAGTTTAAGTCTGTTCTCTTTTTGTCATTACACACACACACACACTCGATGCCTTATAAATGACAAATATTTGAAACATGTCATCTCTCTATCCACTTTTAAATAAGTAGAACTATTTCAGCATCTGACATTACTTTCACCAAGTATTTCATACTTCGAAATTGTATGAATTTCCAAGATTACTACATATATACATAGAAAACAAGAAAGCATTTTTAAAACTGACCTTGCCAAGTCCTGCAATCCAAAGTTTTTTTTCCTGATTTTCAGAAATTCTAAACAGAGCCCAGGCATAATAGGGCCCTAACATTCAACTTAAACCCCAACTTCAACATCTATTAATAATGCCCTTTTCACAGCTACCAGCCAGCTTTCATATATTCCAGGTAATGGTAAGTATACAGCTATTACACCAAAGAGATTTCTAAGGAACTGGAAGCAGACATATATGAGCCTGGAAGTAGAAATAGTTCAAGGTATAATTTGAATTCTTTCTAAAGAACAACAGCTTTAACTAAACTTCTGGAAGCAATGGAGGGTTTATGTTTGTCCCTTTCTGGGGCACCATAAATGAAAGTTACCTTGCTTAAAGTGAGGTTTTAGAGATCAAGAGTCCTAGGTCTTCTCTCCCCATTTGCTTTATGTACTTAGGAATCTCACAATCACATGCAGAAAAAGGCACATAAAGATTTAATACACTTAGATCTTCTCCTCTGTTGTGAGTTATTTTGTATGATTAGAGGTTAGTTGCAATCTTATATGAAAGAAGTGACTTAACTATCATGAGCTCTTTGCTCATGCAAAGGAAGCTTTGGATGCCAAATTAGGCTAAGAAACTTCCAGAAGCTTTAGAATTGATACTAAATTTGTAAAGACGTTCACAGTGAAAGTGAGCCTTTTTTTTCCTAGGAATAACATACTAGAACAGTTAGGAAGAGTGCAAATCTCTTGGCAAATGCAATGGTGCTAATAAGGAAGATGTAACCTTCATTACAAATGTGATTCTTTTTTTTCTAGTCTTTTCTTTCTCTTTCATTTTCTTTTTTTTTTAATGCATAGAGTGAAAGAAAAAGAGAATGGATGAAAACCCATTTTGGTCAATTTAGTTACATAACTGGTCATTCTTGCTTGTTTTTTTCTTTCAGACTAAAGTAAGGTATCAGCTAATTTTGCTTTCTTTGCTTCCCTCTCAGTTCAGGTGGTTTTACAATACACATAGATTCTAGATGATATTGGAAATCATTTATAGGATATTGCTGAGCATTATACAGCTCTTGGGATTTAATCATGAGGGATACACTGATCAAAAATATGTAAGAAAAGTTATGTTTCCACCCACATGGCTAAAGCTAATAAAAAGAGATGGTCTTAGCCATGAGGTTGATAAAAAAATACTGGGAAAAACAGTTCACCATCTTATGTTCTCTGGCCCATCACCATTGAATAGAAAAACAACCCAGTTTTCTTGGCCTGGCATGGAAAGTTGCCCATCACCTGGACGCCAATCCTTCTGTTGGCCCTCATTTAGCCACACCTCATCTCAAACCGCTTGTAATTCCCCACAAATGTTTGTTTCATGCCTGCATGCCTTTGTAGATGCTCTTGCCTCTCCCTGGAATTTACATTTCCAATTTATTTGCTGAGTAATTCATCTTTCAAAACGTTTCTGAAATCACTCGCTAGAAGCCTTCCTTAGGCACTTGAGGCAATTAAATGTTTCATCTTCCTATCTACCCTCAGTGGATAAATTTGTTTTATGGCTGGTCAGCATCTGGTCCAGTTCCTTTTGATAATAACTCTCTATGTCTTTTTGGGTAATTCCTTCAATGGACACACACACTGGAGTATTAATCTAGGGGCTCTTCTCTCCCTGGCCAAGCGGTAGAGATGTGACCCAGGCTAGAATGACAGGGCACTCCTGCCTGGACCTGAATCCTAAACTAAGGAAGCAAGCCACCAAAACTCGTTGGAGCTCACTCTTGCCTATGAAAGTGCCTTGATAAGACTGTGCAGTGGTTCCTTCTACCAGACACCTCCCATTCTCAAACTGTCTTGATTCTTGTCCTTTTCTGACTTTGGTTCTCTGACCTACTACTGATTCTGTGAACTCCTCCAAACCTTCCCTGTAAATTCTGTTTTTGCCTAAATTAGCCAGCAGATATTTCTATGCCTTATTTTCTTAAAAAAAAAACAATTTCTTGTATATGTCTTCATCAGAAATCACATTATACTATAATTATTGTATCTTTACATACCCATTTTTCTCATTAGACTGAGCTCTTTGAGGAGAGAGACCAAATCAAAATAATTAATATGTCAGTGCCTGGCTTCCAAAAGTGTTTGTTGAATCAATGAAAGACTTAACTGAGTGAATCATAAATCAGATGAATACTGGTCGAGGACCAGTATTAGAAGGAAACTGTAGGGAGGGAGGTAGTGTAAAAATTAAAGTGATTCAGAACTTTTAAGTCAGACCTGAGTGCCTGAGTGCAAATCCAGAATTTGTACTTATTAGCTGAGTGCTTTGGGAGGAGGAACTAAAACCTCAGTTTCATCATCTATAAAATGGAAAAACTAGATTAGTTTCAGAGTTATGGAAATATGAAACAACAAAAGACTATGCTCAGTTCTCCTTTCACCTTTAAATGGCTGACATTGAATTACACTTCTGCCACTAAGATATTAGTCATTAATATTTAGGTTATTCATAAGATGATTTAACTGTAAGTTAGAATTGGGAGCTTTTACAATTTAGAACTGAGTGATTTAAAATAATACATGCCAAATAGATCCTTAAAACATGTTTTAAAACTCATTTAAAAATGCTACAATACTAAGGAGAATTTTATTGTTTGTTTGATAAGGTGATGGTCAAGGTAAAATGTATCACGAGACCCCTTTGGGATAAAAAAAATCTACTAGATATAAATTTTTTGAGATACTGGTATAATACTCTTCCTACACACAAGAGACATCAACTACAGAGGGTTACTGTTCTGAAATTAGGCAAGATGGGTAGAAGTCAAAGAGCCCTGTAACAGAAGAGATGGGCTGATTTAAAAGGAATAGCTCAGGCATTTTAGTTTAAAGATGTCTTCAAAGAGCTTACTGCATTCTTTGTCAACGAACAAGATAATCAAAATTTAAAAGTTTTTACTACAATGGCCCAGGGTCCCCTGGAGAACACTCAGTGAAATACGAGAGCAGTTTTAATACCTGGAAGCCCAGCTGCATTATAGTAAGGTCAGCAGAGGAGCAGAGCTAAGACTCCAGGCCATAATGACTCCATACGGAGCCGGAGAACAGCAAAGGTAATAAACTCTCCCGCGATGATTTCCTTGCTCGCTGCAGTACTAACACAGACTGACAGTCACACATTTTTCTTTCAAGGGAATTTTTCACTTGAAGAATTGTGATTTTTTTGCCAGCAGTGATTAAGATCTTCAAACTCAAGGAAAGCACTGACCCAGCCTAAGAAAGTTATGTGCAAGCGTGTATGTGTGTGTGTGTTTAATATTTTAATGTAACTGATAGAAAGTCTGTACCCCTTGACTTGTGCACAAAGATGTTTCCCTTTTTATTTTTTCTTGGAATAGAATACTCACTGAAGAGAAACTGGCATAAGCTTCCATGGTAATAAGATGACTCTAAATGAGGCATCTGAGGACAAAAACATTAGAAATTGGGGACAGCTGCGGACAGCAGATTTGGGACACTGGTATCATGTATGTAACAAATCTTTATTAATAAGTACATTAAATCCCATATTTTTCATTTATAACTGCTGCATAATTTCCTGTTAACACTTCATGTAAATTCCAGATAAGGTAATAATTTTTTTTTCAGAATTCTATTTCTGTTTCATTATATGTTCTATACTCTGCCCCACAGGTCAGTTGCATGATTGAAGTATTATGCCTCATTAAAATTCCACTAGTTAAAACATGGAGACAGAATTTTGGTAATTCTTTTCTCCATTATTGGAATTAACCATTCCTGGGCTTCCTGAACCTCATCATTTATGTATACATATACTTGGACATCAACACCATTAACAAGTTCTTAAATATACACACATGTAAGAAGAATATGTAACACAGATATATGTTGGTTAAGGGGTCTCAATGTCCTAAACAGAAAGCTCTTATCTTTCTTTTGCTCCAGTGGCTGAAAATCCTTGCCCCACCACCTCCCAATTCAGTATTTCTAGCTAGCAGCTGCTATCAGAAACCTAAATAACAAAAATATGCAAACTTGCACACTAATTCCCTTTGGAGATAGATCTTGGCTGCAGCCCTGTCATAAATCAGAGAATTTCGATATGAAATGAGGCAAGCAGCTCTAATCATTTCTGCATTTCAAATTGGATCACTGGCTCAATCACTGGGCTTTTTTAAACTGCTTGCCTAAGAGCAAATGTGAGGCGGGAGATAATTCTGAAGACATCTCTTCTTTTGTGGCCGTAGAACTCTTTTAACTGTTTCAAGACTGAAGGCCACATTTCAGTGATAATAGCACAAATCTGCTGGGAGAGATATGGATCCTTCAAGACATCTTCCTCCTCTTTCAACTCACAGAATTCCATCAATATCTGCATATATTATATATATTAATATATGTGTGTGCATATGGCTTTTCTGTGTCTAAAAAAGAAAGTGAGAGAAAAAAAAGAAGAGAAACATCTGACATATATCCACAGTCTATTTCTCCTTCGAATTTCCTGTTTTTGACACAAGGCAAGTTTCAATCACACTATGAGATAGTCAACATTTTTAAATGAGGAAAATGTATTTCAAATCAAATGAAATTTTACCAAAACGTGAAAGACTTTGGGGTTTGGCCATCCTTCAATAGTCAAATGAGGAAAGTCCTTTCACCTTCTCAGATGATTTTTGAATTCTTACTATGATTGCATCATTATATTTTCACATCTCAGACAACCCTTTAAAAACAATGTATCAGGGAGAAAAAGGGAGAAGAAAAAAAGCCCCTGAGGCAATTACTGAGAGTAAAGAGTCCTCTTGACCTTTTGATATTTTTGCTTTTGAATCTCCCTTATTTCTTATCCAAATGATACTAAAGGCTTGTTGCAGGTTTCCTGTGCTCACTACAGTCTTTTGAAAATGAATTTAACTCTATTTTTCAGAGGTTTTGTAATGCCTTGTAAGCCTAATAGTGATCTGATGCAATTGTAAAGCTAAGCTGCTATGTTTTGAGAATAGAATAAAAATGTTTATCAAATTTTTCTTTTACACAGTTAACATACAAAACAACTCTGCTTTATCTGAAGTTTATTTTTCTGTTTTACTTTCACCTTTACATGGCTGACATTGTATTATACTTCTGGGACTCAGGACAACAAATTTACCATTTCCTTGTTATTAATTTTGCAAACTGGGAGAGTGTGGATGTCATGCTGATTCAGGTGTTGGAGGACTTTAATAATACTATTTACCTTCTTCCTATAGCAACTGAATAAACAATGTTATTACTGGGTATTTTATGTACAGCTTTATACATTGCATTTCTACTTAGCAACATGAGTATGATTTTATTTTTCCTGCCTGCTTTCAAATTCATTAAGATAATTCAATTTCTGAAGCTTATCAAATAATATAAAAATCAAAAGGCTTCCAATAAAATTTTCATAATGTGAAACTTTAGCATTTATTTGGTTTTTATTGTTTCACATACAAGTTTAAAATTGTTTTAAAGACTCAAGGCATTAACATTTTTCCAATGTGTTAATTAAAAGCTATATTTACAGAACTATCTGTGTAAGTTCCACCACTGAAAGAATGAAGAAGCATTATGTACATTTTTAAGGATTATTAAATCCTATGTTTAATAAATTTTGTGACTAAAAAAAACTATCATGAATAAAAATGCTTAAAACTTATAAAGCAAAACCGTTTATTCTCATTTAGGTGTCACTTGATTTCTATTGCTGTTGCTTTTTTTTTTTCAAATAATTAATTCCAAGAGAATTCCCCAAGGTTCTAGGAAGTCACCAAAATTCAATCTCATGAATATATAGTTTATTGTTTACAACCTAGTTTGTGGCCTGCACAGAGAAGAAAAACATCAGAATCAGCCCACTGATTCATAACCTGTATTTGCTTTTTTCTTTATCTGAGACCATTCAGCTAAGACTCTGAGCCTTAGTAGGGAGTTAAGTCTGAAAACTGAAGCTATTTTAAGAGAACAGGGGTGGTTGTTACCCCACTAACTTATCTACCCGCAACTGATAAATACTTATAATAACCTTGCATTATCCCTCTAATCCCTCCTATTTTTATTTTCCTGGATGGGTCCCAAACTACTAATAATATGGCAGAACTATACTCTTTCAAGTTTGATAGGCTTATTTCTAAAGTGCACCATGTGTCTTGTGTAAAGTGATTGAGTGGGTGTTAGCAAAAAGTTAGCTATACTTTCATTAATGTTTTGTGTGTGCACGTGTGTGTATAGGTGTACACATGCTTTTTCCTTATAGTAATTCATGAATTTTGCTTTATTCTTATATTATTACATGAATTTCTTCAAGGTATTGTTCCAACTCACTATAAAAGCCATCTACATCCATTACAGAGACTCTTAAAGTTTGGATATAAACATCTCTCTTCTTCAAATTAAATGTCTAACTCAAAAACACCTTTGGCTATGTCTATGGCCCCAAAACCATTTATCATGACTTGAAGTAAACTGATACAACAACAACATTCTAAGAATGAAATACACAAAGCATTTTTAGTATATGTATGGCTCCAAACAGAAGCACTGAAAAATTATAAAATTGTAGTATGAACACATTTTGTATGGTATATGACACTTAGGCATCTTGGCTGTGAATATTATGATTATTTCCCTGTACAAGTCTCCTATATGCAACAGAAGAAAGGACAGTAAATTAATATGGCTGGAACACATTGGAAAGAGTTTCTCAGCCTTAACTTATCACAGTGACATTGCTGGAAGCTTAATTTTGTGACTAAAAAATTCAATTGTGTAGGTCTTCAGAGATTGAAAAAAAATAACCCCTCACTAACAATGCTAGGAGGTAAGTATATAGCAAAAATGTATGTTGGGGCATCAGGCTAGCTAAAAAAAACCAAAAAACAAATGTAAAATATTAAAAGTGAGCAGGAGAGCTAGCTAAAAAACATGTAAAATATTAAAAGAAGAAGAAGAAAGAAAATTAGCAGAAGAAGCTAATTTGAAAAGGAAATGGGAAGATAGCATTGTTATAAACAAAAATGAATCAGAAAGTGAGTTAAAAAGAACGTGCCTAGAATGGAAATACGAATGGCAGAGAGGAAAAGTAGGAATAGAAAGGATAAAGTGAGTAATATGAATGTGGGGGGAGCAACACAAAACCAGGCTAGCAGTAGAAATGGAAAGGTCACATACAGGGGATTAAAACAAAAAACTACTGTGTCCATTAATCTAAATAGATCACAAACATCTTAACCATTCTGCCTGTTCTAAACTCAAATTTCCACATTAAACAAATCCCTAGCTTTTCTTAACTTTAGGTTTTTGTAAGCTTTGTTAGCCAAGTAGCTGAAATTGTTTGCAAAAGTTGTTTTTTTCTGATTATATATATATATAACACCACCATATGGCTGGTAGGTATTGCCAAGGTAGTCTCTTTGTTGAGGCTTGAGAAAACTATTGCTATACGCATTTAAGAAAGTTGGGATGACATGACAAAATTTGGGATTGCCATTTGAATACACTGTGATAGTCTTCAAACCCTAATCAAATGACAGTCTGCTATAACTTGGTGACACAAAAAAATCCTTACATAAATATTGACTGTAAATTATCAAGTGGGACTTTATAAGGGTACCAGAGGGAGTCCATGGAGTTTGGATTCTAAGACCTTTTAGGCTTTCTTACTCCTTCACTGAGCTTTCACCTTTCAGGTGACTTCCAGGTCAACTACTTGTAACTTGTTTTGAACTACTAAGGATTTTAAAACATAATGGGATTGAATCTTTCGATCTCACTGAATTGTGTGCAGTATGGATCCGGAACTTCTCCTGACTTTGGTCTGTGACCATGTTCTCAACAGGTCAATGAAGAAGGGGCCCCATGCCTACCCATCATCAGCTGTCACCTAAACTTGCCCCCTGACTGGCCAGACATACATCCTTACTCTAAGAATTTAGTAAAGGACTATCTTAAATGGCATCCTGCCTGTGCGGAGGCAGTGTGGTTAATCTTTGACAAAAGAGCATTCTTGTGTCAACAAAACAAATGCCTAATGGAAGGCCCTACTGCAAAAGAATAAAGTAGGCCATTCAAGCTGCCAATAAAAAAGAAATTTAGAAAAGATTGAAAGTTTGATCCCAGTGTCACCATTTCCACCGAGACTGAAGTCTGACCCAACACCCAGTGCTCCTCCAGCAGCCCTCGAGTGGAGTTACCCCAGGCCCCAAAGCGTCAACAGGAAGAGCTGGGTAATGAATGACGTGCTTTCCACCTGGAGCAAGGGAGAAGGGAAATCATAACACTCTTATTTTGACATGAGTTCTTCATATAAGTGTGCTTTAAAAATTATTGTGGAAAAGATTACTGAAAGAAGAAAAACACTTTTTATTGTCCAATCACTCTTGTCCTCTACATTTACTATAGGAAATCCCTCTTTTCCATAGAAAGGGAGTATTCTTGGGTAATCATGGATTTTACCACATCAGAAACTGAGCTGGCTATCTCAAGAGAATTCATGTCTCTGCCCCACATACATAAGCAGACTAATCCTTAGATCCAATATTATCTAATGCATTTTTAATTCAATTCTTCTCTTACTTATATAGGTTATAAGATAGGGCTATTCTTCAGATCCAACCAGTTACTTCAGTTTCCTCCAAATGCACAATTATCACCAAACAGAATAGCCTAATAACCAGTAAAATAAACAAACAAAAGATCAATGACAAGAGCTAAAAAAACCAACATGCATGGCTTTTCTTAAATTTTCTTGCAGTGATGTTGTTTTCATGATACACAACTACCAGTCTCTTAAAATACTCCATTCCAGTGGTTCCTGACTGAGGACAATTTCCCCGTCTAGGGGACATCTGGCAACGTCTGGAGACATTTTTGTTGTTATATCCGGGAGCATGCTATGGTATCTAACAGACAGAGGCCAGGGATGCCGCTCAACATCCTAGTGCACAGGACAGTAACTCCCACACCAAAGAATTATCTGGTCCAAATGCCAATAGTGCCAAGGTTGAAAATACTTTTCAATGCATATTACTAATCTATACTTTCTGGTTTACATTTTATAACACTGTGGAATACTGTTATATTTTAGTTTGTGCTTTACAGCAACGCTCCATATGGAAACCTGCAATGAGACCTGTCAGCAATTTCTTTTTGGATAATGCTGTGCCTGCTAGCACTTCTACAAGGTAAGGGGCAGTCAAAATTTTCACTATCTGTCATTTTTTCCCCTTGGTTTTATCACAGAAAAAAAACCCACATTTGGCATACATTCTTATGTAGAAGGTATTTTGACTATTCTTATGTTAAATTTAACACAGCAAAAGGTTCGAAGCTCTAACTTTAAAATAAAGGGTATTTCTCTAGCTATATATACATATATGTCATTCATCTCTAAGAGTGTTAAACCCAAAGCTTTCACTTTTGTACACAATCCTCAAAATCAGTTTATCTGTTTTAGTTAGACTTTAATAAGATCATAAACTCTTTGGGGATGGGGATATTTTCCCTATTTCCTGTATCTGCTCAAAAAAAAATGTGGCCTACAAGAAAAATATCTTAGATAATAACGTCAAAAATGCCAATCATGCTTTGATTTTGGATCAGTTGCAATAAGAAGATCCAGCAACTTCCAAAGAAGCCTCTAAAGATCTTGCACAACAACTCAGTTGCATACATTTTTCTAGAAAATGGGAAGTGGTTGAAAAAAGGCGGAGAAAGATTATTCCTAGTGCTAATCTTCTTTGACAACATTTATAAGAAGTACCATTTGCTAATCAAAACAAAATCAAATATTGCATGGAAATAATCTGCAGTACATTCCAAAAAGAACTAAGATGATGATTTAGTGTCTCACTGAAGTATTTTTAAACTGACTAAAGAGTAATTTCATTTTATAGGACAACTCATTCAAGGGTTAACATATTCTCTTTTGCCTGTAGGTCTTTCCACATTAATTATATTTTATATCATCTGCCACCCACAACACACACACCTCCCTGAACCACCCCCAACTGACAAATAGTCTTAAACTAATAACTAATTTATTCCTATTCATCCTGCAGGTCTCTCCTTAGATATTACTTCTATTTTTTTATCCCCAAATATATCTTAAGTATGCTTCTAACATACTATCTTTCCTCCTTTGCCACTTACAGTATTTTTGCTGATCACCTACTTGGCAGTAGTTGCCCACTTATTTGTCTATATTTCCAACCAGAACATAATCACCAGATAACAAGATCAATATCTATTTCAAGTACACTGAAATATCTTCAGTGCCAAGGACCATACCTGGTACTAATAAAAAATGGTTGTTAAATTAATGAATGGATGAATGAAATAAAATTTATAAACAGTTAATTTCTATGCATCCACTCCTACTCAGAGCACATAGATGTTTTGACTCAGACCAGACAATTATACATTTAGAGCAAATAATAAGTCAAGGCTCAAGTGATTTGGGGATCTAGTCCCTTAGAGAGAACTAGAAAACGCTTTGCTGATACCAAATGAAGGAAAAAAAAAAGAAACCACAGATTTTCAAGTCTTATATACTACTATTCACTACAGCCGTTTTTGTTTCTTTCTTAAAGAAACATCATATCCTCACCATCGTATGCCTAGTATGGAAACTGCGCCCCACCGCGCAAACACAAAAGGAACATTAAAGTACTTTTTAAAAATTCCTACAGAGGTCAGATAGCCTGGTAACGACCATTAAATAGCTGATAATTTGTGTGATTACAGTCTGAAGCATCGCCTTGTGTGATTTAGATCCTAATGCTTCCCTCTCCCAAGTTATAAGTAGTATTATTTATTCCATCATACTTTTCCTTCCCCACAAGGGTCATTTGCTTTAAGTGGATATCAGTAAGGAGAGACAGCCCAGCCCCCATTACAAAGTTTTTATAGCCTTTTGCCCACCCCTTATCATTACCAATGTCTTACCTTTAAAGACAGAAACATAGAGTTATGCATAACGGTTTAGTTTTCTAAAGTGGTGTTTGCATTAACTGATCATCCCAACTCTAGTGGTGAGATGCAAACCACTGTCAGATACCTAGTATTTTTCAAGACATTGTCCAGACTAGCTTCCCTTGTGCTTTATCAGAGGGTTTTATCAGGCCTCCACACGATAAGGGTTGCTACTATTTGCCAAGTTGGAATTTTTGTAAAATTCCTTAATTTTCTGTTGTTAATCCATCAAACACAAACACATGAAAACTTATCTTATTCTCCAAGAAGAAATGATTGTTGGACTGAGAAGTACTAGGAGATAGAGGGTTGGGGGCAGTGTGCTTTAGTTTATTTAACCCTATCAAAACCAGGCTACTTTGTGTTTTTGACACAAGAGCAAAAAAAAAATCTATGCACAGTACATAACTCCCTACTTCCCTTTTCTTGATATATTCAGGCCCACATTATTAAAAGGAAGTAATTTACTTTCTTTAAAATATTTTTTCATGTTGTTGTTAGAATATATATGATAAAATGCACTCCTTTGAGGAAATAAAGGCATAATTTTAGAAAATTTAGAAAAAGTGAGAACTTAAGAAAAGATAATTAATAACTCTGTTTTTCCAAAATTAACCTTAAAAATATCTGGAGTAATCTCTGTAATTCTGTTACTTTAGTTCAGAGTACATTACTAAAGAGCATTATAATTTAAAAGTTCTCAATACTTCAAAATAATACTTTTCTATTTGTAAAATATTTTTTTCAGCTGCCACAAAGCCTAAAATGTAATTCGGACCCTTAAAAAAAGTCACACTAAGCAAAACAAAAAGGGAAAAGAAAAATATGATAAAAATATATTTTATTTCATGAGGAATTTTAGAAATAAAGCAGAAAAAATTGTTTAACCTGCCCACTTCTTGTAAGCATTTTATGTCTTGTAAATAATCTTTTCCTATAAGGTTTTATGAATACAGTAGTCTGCAAAAGATCTATTCCACATGTTTTTTACCCCAAAGGATGGAGAATGAGCAATGAGTGACACGTTGTACAGATCCCGAGGACTGAGCCCTGAGCTGGATTCCAGGGGCAAACTCCTCTCCTTTATCTCCATGCCTTTTCTCCAAACCTGCACTCCTGCACATATGCTCATTCTCCCACCCTCTGGATGTCTTCTTTCATCAAAAGAAGTGCGCTCATCTCCCACTGCTATTTGCACCTCTAGCCCTCTTTTGGATGCTCCCATCTGAGTGCTCAGGAAAAATGCTTTTAGGACTCTTGACAATATAAAAAAGAACAACTCCCCTTCTTGACCTGGCAGATGATAAAGCATAGCCTCCAAACCCAGTTTCACAGACTTCAGTCATCATAAAATGCACAAACCTGAGAAAGACATTCTCTAAATTATCAGAAACATACTGTAAATTTGTTGCATATTTTTCCCTTTAAGCATTAAAAGGCTAAAAAATAAAAAAATAATAATTGCTTTCCTTTTTCAACACTTAACTATGCAACAGCAATCTCCCAACTACTATGAAGAGTAAAACATTCAGTGTTGTTTTTCCATACATGAGTATGTCACCAAACAATATATAATCAATAAATGACCAAATCATACATATGATAAAATATATGAGCAAATAATGAGCTAATCTCAGGAAGTTGGAAATGTTTGGGGAAGTGATAAATACAGATATTCCATGTCATATTTCATGACTTCCAAAAAATTATGAGTAAATTCCAAACATGGATTATAGTTCTCAACGAGGATTAAAGAGCTTTGGCTTTATTAAGACCAAAGATGCTACATGGCCTATTTCTCACTTGATCATTGCCATCTGAAGTTCTATTCAGCAGAGATTTGAAGGAAACCACCCAGATTTCTAGATGTACATGCCTAAAAGAATCCCTTAATCACAGATTGATCAGATGTTGCTAAGCGGGAAAGGAAGAACATGGACAGTCGATGCATTTGCTCCTCCCAGGCTGTTAGCCACATTAAAAACTGAAATTTGTTGCTTCCCAACACCCCTTATTTTTGGTCCATTCACAGTGTATATTATATCAGGATTTCACAGCCTCAGCACTATTGACATTTGGGTCAAATTCTTCTTTGTTGTGGGAAGCCAGCCAGTAAGCTGCATGATGCTCAGCGACTCTGGCCTCCACTGATGGGCTGGCAGCAGCCTCTCCTTCTCCCCACTCCCCAAACACATCTCTAGGCATTGTCTATGTCTCTTAGGGGCAAAACCATCTGTAGTTGAAAGCCATTAAATTAATTGTTTTTAGTTAATGAAGAGTTATTTAGATGGTCTTTCATTCTTTCAAACTCACTTTTCAGATCTACCTCAGTTTAAACACATGTTCTCATCAGGGTACGATACCTACCTGAAAGCTAATATACCCAGGTGGGTTGACCAGTAAAAGTATGGTTTCCCCAAGACTTCATTCTGTGCTTTGAGCATCAAGTACTAGAAAGAACCCTTGACAAGATGAAGTTGTACAATCTCAGCCAACAAATGATCTCACTTCGACGCTTACACTAACTTTACTATTAAGCAAAAACAGGCACATTTTCAAATATTGATTCCAACTAATGTCTGATCTTAACAGGTGTGATCTTATCAAGGCCCGCCTATAATAGAAGGAGTGTCAGAGTTAAACAGAATAGTCTGGGATAAGATCACAATCGTCCTCACAATGATGTGATGGTATCACAGGATGGGGATAGTATTCTAAGTAATTATCATTAATAGATCTTGGCACAGGAAAAAGCAGGCCTGACTAGGGTCTAAACAAATTTGAGTTGTACAAAAACAAGGTTGCTGAGAATCCTAGTTTAAGGTACTAGGTGTTCTTGAAGTTGTTTTTTCAAAGTTTAATGTACTAGAGTTTTTAGTGAACAGGGAAGTGTAGAATGATTTTAGTACAATGAACATGTAAGGGAGAAAATGCCCCTTCGTTATTGATATAGGTGCATTTATCTGTCTTTTTGCCCATGATATCCACTCTGGTTATATTCTATGCCTTGATCTAATTAGAGTATTTATAAACAGGGTAGTTGCAGCTACTGAATGAGGTTAAACACATTCACTATTTGCTATCTACCAGACATCAATCTGGTAGTTAATCTCCATCACAAGAAACAGAAAAGGTTTTTTATATTCCTTAAGCCCTTGGCCCAGCTTTAGTACACTCTTATAATACTATGTATGGCATCAATGCAGAAATGGTTCAAAGGTAGCTTTTTCAGCTTTTAAATTTAAATTGTACTGCACTGATTCATTCATTCTTTGGCCCTTATGCCCTAGTACACAAAAGCTCACAATTATTACTTCACTGTCTACTTCCCAATGAAGTAGGGTAAGTACATGCAATCTACAAAGAAACCAGGATGCCTTTTTTAACTCATTAATGACAACTTAATAGACATAATGACATCCAGTAGAAGATTCTATCTTCTGGAAGGACTATTAGATAAACACATGACTGCTTACTCAGGTTTTTATGCTTGTTACATGGAGCTAAATAAATATTTACATGAAAAAATATATCTGTGATCATTAGTCCGAATAATTAATAGAAATTTTTGCTAGAAACTTAACGCTGAATAGGTCACTACTTTCTCCTTTTATTAAATAGAGGTAACAAGTCCTTTTCCTAGCACTATGACACATTTAAAGTTAAGCAAACAATATAGGGAGATAAGTTAGCAAATGTGATCAAAGGACGTTTCTCTCAGTGATGCTCTTCATTATATTGAAAGCATGATTATTATTATTACCGGCATTGTTATTATTCTTATTCACACTCTGTCCAGACTTTCTGGGAGGAGAGGGGAAACCAAACTATATTTTAGTTTGTGTTTCTTTTCTCAAATGGGTGATTAATTACAGGTGCTGAAATCTTTTGGATAATCATTGAGGGTGAACACATGCATTGCTGAAATCTGCAGTACACACAGAACTTTAAACATGACTAGTCGTTAACAAAGTCGTAAAGCAAAACAGAACACTACACTTCGTATCTTGTCTAAAAATAATGCAGTCATTGACCTTAACCTTATCAAACTGGTCCATTATCAAGGTCAAATGCAGTAGTAAATTAACTTCAGCTGGACATGAGCATACCATAATGTTTATAATATAACTCTATCTGTTGTACCTTGCGTTTTTCTACACAAAGAACTCACAAATAAAAATTAATATTTTTTCAGTAAATAATTTTAAATAGACTGGTGAGATTTGGCAAAGACTTAAGATACAAAGTATATTTATCCAGGGTTTAGTCTTCTTTTCAGAGTCTCTATTTCTACTTCAACACCATACTATACAATACACACAGACAAAGCCCAACTATATATCTAAGAAGACACCAAAACAAGAGTTGTCAGCATATAGCCTCATGTGTTTGGAGATACTCCCTCTTTTATTACTTTGATCAATTAAGAGGACATATGGGAGGCCATTCAGAAAATCTTTAGATCCTAATTTTTCAGGAGGGACATCAGTGATTGGTAATGGATGGATACTGAGGCCCTCGAGGTCCTGAGGACCATTTTACCTCTGTGTAACACCAGATGAAGAGACAGGAAGACCACAGGTGTGGTGCTAGTTTTCCAGATTTGGAACTTCACAAGTTAGCCATTGGCTGGGTTCACAGAATGACAGGAATGTTAAGCAGGCACAGCTATATTTGAATCTCTCTTAGCAACTACCACGGCACATCCTGCTAATTCTTTTTCCAGTTTCCATTTTGCAGGAATGCATTAAACAAAGAAAGGAAACTACTATCTGAAAAAAATCATCACTTTGTGGAAAGATATACAGAAATACTGATTTTTGTTTCTTCACACATTAAGATTTATGCAAAGAGAAAGCAAATGCCACATAGTGAAACTAAGGGTTGACTCTTACCAACAGGCTCATCACTATTTTTCATCTTTGTAACACACACGATATGCTCTTCTTCAGTCTGCTAATCAGGGCAGTGGTACCTGCTAGTGGATGACTGACTAAAAAAATCAAGATTGAACTTATTCCCTGAGGCACACTGTACCTCGGATCAAAGAGTGCACATGGGGCATCCTGAAAATGCAAACCCACTGCCCTCACATCTCAACTTCCTGGTACAGGAACCAAAGACAAAAATCCTTATAAATCAGTCTCTAGAGAGGGAATGAAGAATTAGAGGGAGAAATTTGGAGATCTGGACTGATTCAATTACGTAAATCCTTTTTAAAAAGCTTAAGGCTAGTTTTTACTTTGTAACCACCCAATTTTCCATATTCTCGTTTCAATGACAAATTAAGAACAGCCATTGATGTGAAATACTTAAAATGAAGATGATGTCTGTAGAAGAATGGATAGAACTCGATCCAGAAATTTTGCTGTATCACAAATACAATGCAGTTGATTCCAAGAATTTGATAGAAATACAAGTGTTAAGCCATTTTTTAAAAATCTGCAGCGTCTTTAATTACATTGTCATTTAAAAAAATCACTTCTTTAGCTATTTCGGAAGTCCTTATATTTCACTGAGTGCATGGTTAATAGGAAATATTCTAAAGAGGGCTCACCTACTATTTCATAAATAAGAGTATCAGAATAATAACAAACTTCAGCCTGATTTAGGATCAGATTTTTAATGGCATAAAGAGCATTATAAATATCAATGGAAACAATAAAAATGTAATTAATGCCTGTAGAGTTATGAAGTTACCTCTCTTTTATCAGTTTTCTAGTATATTCAAATTGTATTCAATATGTAACAGTCTTCTTTAAGT
This sequence comes from Smutsia gigantea, assembly GCA_032199065.1. Lineage (NCBI taxonomy): Eukaryota > Metazoa > Chordata > Mammalia > Pholidota > Manidae > Smutsia > Smutsia gigantea. The sequence goes on along the minus strand of JAVSCE010014068.1, from coordinate 42,394 downwards.
ATTATAAAGAAATTCAAGATCCAACTGAAGAAATTCTAGTGAGTACTCAAGTCACTTCACAGTGGAATCCACTTTATTGCCACATATCTCAATGATGAAAGCACTTCTCTTACCAACAGAGTATTACTATGAATATGCAGGTGAAGTACAGAAGGATTGCTTTTAACCTGTTAGGTATACTAGTTAATTTTTTTTAATTCTATTGTTTTGCAATTGGTCAAAATGGAATATGCAGATTTTGCAATAAGTCACATCTGCAAAATGGAAGCAAAGTACTGAGAAACTTAAGTGCTACATACATTATGAATACTTTGCATTATTTGATGGTAAAAAAAGATAGAGCTTACATTACAATGCATTTCAGGACAAAGTAGGATAAAGCAATACAGTAAATAAGGTAAGTGCAAGTTAGGTTGTAGCAATCGATCAGCTAAAATTAACTGTACTTCTTGAATTCTTTTCCTTTAGACTTCAAGATAATTGCATATGCACTAGTAAAAGACAGTTGGAGAGCTATTGAGAAGATGCACCTAGAACAGTAGGCTCCCTATTCCTTTGGATGCTGTCAAACCAACTGAAAGGAGTTGACTTGCTTCTCTTTTCAAAGCCTTCAGTGGCTAAGGAGGTATAAAACTAATAGTCAAAAGACTGAGTACCCTTATGTCCCCTCCAGTGTGACTGGTATGTAAGATCTGCAGCAAGTATTAGCAACGCTTCATAATACTAATTTTGCTACCAAGCCACTCTATTTCTTGAGACTAGAAATGAATACTGAAAATCAAAGATACAATTCAGTATCTCTAACTTAATTAAACTGTTTGAATCACAAAATACTTATTATACCATCTCCATGAAGATTATAGACACTTCTCAGTAATTCAGGCTCATGGAAAATACAGAATAAAGAGAAATGAAAACTGACAGAAAATCAAATAATGTAAGTGAGCACTTTGAGTTTTATTGCTTGCATATTTTTTTTCATTTCTCACATTTTCTTTTCTGTTCTTACCATATTTGCCACTAATTAAATTGGGTCTTCCTATAATGCTTTAGTTGGTCAAAAATTATAAACATCTTTTTCATTCTGCAGATTTATACACCCAAATGTTCTACACTTGTTCTAAGCTACCTATTAAGGCATTTAAACTGTCCTTAACAATAATTTGCTGATTGTGTATTTTGCCATGAGCTAAAGTAATGAAATTATGAGAAAGAAATAATGGTACAAACATTATCAATATTTACAGTGTTGTTTCATCTATGAGAGGAAAAATATTAAGTAGAGGAGTGCTTTATTTCATGAGATTTTTTTATTTAGAAAAGTTAAAAGTACAAGCAAAATAAGATTAAAATATCAATCTTAATAATCAACTATTGTGTGTTTATGTGCATGTGTGTGCATGCCTATGATTATGGCTTTTTCTTCTGTTAGGTTTGTTCAAAGCAATATATAAAGGCTATGGATAAAATTCAGTTATATTTAAATACTTCTTTTTATTAAAGTAACATTGATAAACAATCTTATGTTGGTTTCAGACAACACAGTGGTTCAACAGTTACCCATATTATTAAATCTTCACCCCCTCTAGTGCAATCACTGTCTATCAATGTAGTAAGATGTTATAGAATCGTTAACTTTATTCTCCACGCTGTACTACCACCCCTGTGACCAACTTATATTGTGGCTGCAAATTATTGTGCCCCTTTATTTAAATAATCCTACAAGAAGTAATTAGGTTTCATAAGAATTCAGATTTGTGTCCCCCTTTCTTAGCAGAGGTCCAACTTACACTATATGCTTAATAAATATTGAGTCAAGTTTTCCTTCAAGATGTCTAGCACAAATGTGTAACATTATAGGAGGAAAAAGATTTTAGTCATTCAGTTTCTAGTAAATATCAACAGAGGAAGACCACGAGAATAGTTATGAAATGATGAAAATAATTGTTCTACTCTCCTCTCATGTGACTGTAAAGAAAATAACACACCACTTGGAAGGCATAATTTGCTGGTGGTTGGTTGGGGGGTTAGTTCGGGTAACACCTCCATTTTGTGGAGCCCCTTATGAAACCAATGGTCAGATGTTTAGATTGTGCTCCTTCTAGCAACCTTATTTAGTGATTAGCTTCCAATAAAATGAGCCTATAAATATCTGAAGGCTCCTCACAAATGCAAAGTATGAGTATTATCATCCCAATTAGATTTACCCTTCCAGAGCTCCAGTAGGAAGGAAAAGTGTTTCAAAGTGACACTGGTAATATGTCACTTTCCTTCTCTATCTTTTCTCATACTCATATACAGACATTCTTTAAAACAAAAGTTAAGAGTCACTAAAACAAGGAGATTAAAGTTGAAGAGGGCATCTCCCTCTATCAGCCAGGCCTCAGCAAGGGAACACACTTTACCTCTAGGCAACTGAGCCTTTCTAACTGAGCACTGTACTAGCCATGGTATGTAAGGTCACTGTCTATCATTCATCCCTCTGACAACCACTTTGTTTCTGACTCTTCATGCTTATTTATAACATGCCAGAATAACAGTGCAATGAGTGAAGGAAAATCCCAGCAGTATCTATAAGCCTAAAGATGCTTAAAGATAACAGCCTGCTTTAGGATGTCAACTTTTCTGGCCTCCATTCACTAATTGCTCTCTGTTTTTATTATTGTGGCATGCTTTGAGATACTGGTTTTATTTTGTGGGCGCTTCAGCTGTCTTTTAATTATTTCTCTTCATGTGTAGAAAAGATTTTATTTTAACTGTCCTGAGAACAGCAGATCAGCTTCTAAAGCTCACTAGAATTCTCTTAGCTATATTTACTTTTTTAAAAAACATTTAATGTGTGTTTTTTTTTAAGTTCAGAGCAAAAATAGCACATTAATCCCCTTTCAAAAATCGCAATAAATAACAAAGGTACACTATGCTCCAAAACAGCTTCACTCACCCGTATGTGGCTCCAAAGAGAATCAGCCTATAAAAGATAGTTTCATATTTCCTCCAGCCATATAACAGGAACCTACAGCATATAAAAGGTACTGGCCCTTGCACAGAGCTCATGATGACAATGGCATGGAAATTCACTGCCAGCAGATTAAAAGTGACCTCCATACATACTTCGGGAGCTTTCCCGGGATTTTTTTTTCTCTTTTTGACATGGATTGACTAATCACAGATGATGGAGCAAATAACTTAAAACAGCATCTTGAATCTCAGCCCCTCTGCCAGTCACAGAATTCCACTATCAAAATATTTCATTAGAAAAATCTTCAAGAAGCAGCAGAAGGTTTGGCACCGAACCCTTTGGATCCCATTAAGGGCCTCTGTTGTACTCCATAGCTTGTCTAGTCCAAAACGGTGCACTCTACTCCCACAGATTCTCTCCAAAGCCATTTTGAATCCTCTTTTCCTTATCAGTCTGATACAGACCTGCATCATCCTCAGAGCCTTCTGACAGGGGCTACAACAATCGGGTGGGGGTGTGTGATACAACTGTTCATTGTTTCCTTTCACAAAACCCTGCCACAGGGCACAGATTAACACCAAAAAATAGATGGCTGCCACCAAAGAGAAACATTTTTCAGAATGCCTCCACTTGATTAATGAAGTAATGGAGCCAGGCACTGTTTGACTTTTATCATGCACTCTTCCTCCTCCCCTTTCTCCTCCTGGAGGGTCAGCAGGGATGGGGAACACGCTGCACATGTCTGCTTCCTTTGAAGACTTGTCATTTTCACAGGGCTTTGAAGGAATGCAACAATCATAAAACTGCTTATGTTCCTAGCTAAAAATATTCAGCTAGAGAATGATCTCTCCTTCCACCAATCTCTGAACTTCTCTAATAAAGGCAAATGCTCTTGTTTTTCCCTGTAGATACTTCACTCAACATGTGCGTGGGCCCTGATGCTCATCTCAGAGGCACGTGCGCCATCACCGGGCACCGTCCGTGGACCGTGCTGCACATGCCTCAGTGGCAGTGACTTTGAGATGCAAGGGAGAATGCCACACTGCAGACTGGCATCAGAACCCCAGGGGCTCTTGCTGCTGCTGCCCACGGATGACGCCCACACACAGGGTAAGGAGAAACAAATGCTTTGACTTCTTAATGAGAGCTAAAGCTTAAGGTGTATGAAATGCCTTTGCCCCTCCAAACTCTGTCTCCACTTCTTCATATTTCATGGGGCATCACTGTCTCTGTCCTGACTGCCTTATTCCTTATTCCCTCCATTCTTTACTGAACTCTAAAATGCCATAAATAATGAGAGAATTAGGTTAACATTTTAAAATACAAAGCGAACTCAAAAGTGAATCAGGCAGGCTAAATTGCTTGTCCAATTGTCTGAAATCCCCAATCACACACCTGAGAAATGCTTTCTGAAGAATAACTGCTTACAAAAAGAAAACACAAAGAAGCCAGCTTATCAAAAAAACAGGTTGACCACTTAACCTTTCTTTCTCTTTCTAAAAATGTTTTTTTCTCTGCTTCTGCAGTGATTGTTAGATGATGAATGCTCTAAGGACATACCTTGTACTTCTCTAGGCTATGAGTTCTCAGAATACTCATGCTAGCTAATCAGTAAAGGTGTGTCTCTGTGAGTGTAAATACATGTGCACACGTGTATGAAGACATATATGTTCAGAGAGGGGATGGAAGAGAAAAAGCCTAGATGCACTGTTGGGGAATGAGTAATCTACTTTCTATTCACAGGCATAATAAAAAGTAATCTAGGTTTGTATAACACTCTGTATATTTTTCTAAGTGACTAAATGCATATAATTTTATATAATTTTACCAAACACCATGATGGAGGGCTGGTATAATAACCTCCATTTTATAAATGAGGAAACTGAGAGCATGTGTGATTACCCAAGATAGCATATCCACTTTGGGTAATAACAGTAGGGACGAGAATCAGAAATCAGGCTACTCTGCTCCCATCAGGAGCTCTTCACCATACTTTCTTTTTCATTTCTGATCTTTACAATGTGCTAGTGTCTGTTTCTCAAAATTACTGGAGGAGAAGGAACACTCAGCGAACAGTGTGATTGTGGTCCCTAATTCCCATTAGATTTTGTATACCTCATGTTTCCTATGGTTTCACTCATCGTTATCCTCACAGTTTCTAAGTAATCAAGAACTTACTGATCATCTTCTATGTGAAAAAACCTTATTTACCTTCACAAATAACAATAAGTGCATCTCATTTTCACAAGTGTCTCCAGCTTATTGGTTAATTTTGCCTTATAATGTATGATTTAGTTTTTTTCTATTCAAATATATTGGATTTTCCCTTGTGATTTCGCCCTCTGCTCTTATTATTTGAAAGTTCTTCTCTATCCTTAGAGGCTATGTAAGCATTTATGAAAATTACCTTTAGAGGTTAAAGAGCCTCTGAGATGGCCCCCAGGGACCCCAGCCTTTGGTTTCAAGCTCTTGTGCTTCCTTTCTGTGTGGGCTAGACCGAGTGACCCAATTCTAATGAAAAGAATTCAGCAAAAGCGACATGATGCCACTTCCGAGATTAGATCACAAAAAGACTGTGGCTTCCTTCTTGTACTCCTTCTCTTGCCCTTTCATTTGCTTGCTCAAAGAGAAGCCAACTGCTATGTGGTGGGCTGCTCTATGAAGAAGCCCATGAGGCAAGGGACTGAGTCAGTAGCCATACTAGCCAGCTTGCCAGCAGATTTTCGTCTTAGTTGAGCCTTCAGGTGACAACACAGCATCAGCTGTCACTTTGATTGCAGCCTTTTCAGAGGCGCTGTAGCAAAGCCACCTAGATAAGATGTACTCGTATTTCTGACCCTCAGAAACTAAGAATAAAGAATATGAGAAAACCACAATGGTTACACACATAACCCTATGCTTGACTCTGAGTTCCTGACCCCTAAACTAGAAAGAGACAGAAAACATACAGAATGACACAAAAGACAAACAAATTAGTAGAGTCAAGGAGCCACAGTTTTGTCAAACAAGGCCAAAAGATTTTATGAGAAAAGGGACATAAAAGTAAATGAATAATAAATATTAATTTTTAATACTTAACAAGGAAAAGTGATGTTAATGCCCATAAGAGAGTTTCTTAAACAACTTCATAAGTATCCAAAACTATTTAATAAATATTATTTTATTTTTGTTTTATTACAAATATATGCAAGAATTCTTGCCTCTGGACCATGACACATGACACATCAACATATAGGCTTGTAGGAGTGGGTTAGACAGGGTTATATTCACAAACTTGCTTATATGAGGAAAAACTCATATGATGCTAACGATTGTCAATGTCCACTGAGAGCTACTGTTAAATTATGATATTTCATTAATAGTGTCCTGGGACTACCTATTTATAGGTAGTTTTAAAAATAGAATCCAATATTTTATGACTCTAATATATTATATTAAAAGAGTTATCCCTAAGTAATATCGATTTTCAAGAAAAAATGGAAGGAGTACAAAATAGCACTTATATCCACTCTTTCACAATTATCTCCCACTTAGTGAATGTGTTCATTACCATGCCTGGCTGAGATCACTGCTATATCCTCATAACACTGCAACAATATTTATTATACCATAAGTACACAGTGCCCAACCAATTGTTTTAAAAAGAGTTGTAGAGTGGCAAGTGCTCAAAAAAGTCAAGGAGAAAGACCTTAAAAGGCATGCCAGATATATCAGCAAATAACACAAGAAAGTTTTGGTCAATTTTTCAAACAACTGCTCTTCACAGAACTTTCTGACTTTAACTTTTCCTCTAGCCAACAATATATTTGAAGCTTTATATTCTATAATTTGTGTTATGAAAACATAGAATGATATTTTGCAAAACATTTCCACACCGTCCAAGAATCTGATAGGCTCCCCTTAGGGAGCAGAGACTCTATCTCCATCCCCTGAGGGACCCAGAGGAGTGAAAGAAGATCTTCAAACAGGAAGAATTCCTCAAAGAGCATCTGGAGTATTAATCAGTAGCCAGACTTTGTCTTTCATGCCTATATTCTGTGAGAAAGGCAGTGCTACTCAATAGCCTCTTCAACGTTATACACATACTCTTCTTTGTAGATTAACTTCGATCATTATTATGAGATGAACAACTATGCCTTCCAGACATTGATTAAATTAACAACAAACCATGGAGTTGTTTTGATAACTCCATCAAAAGATCATCTTCAGTAAAAGTTCTCCTTGGAGTTCTAGAAAAAGGGAACAATGAATAACCTTAAATAAAGAAAAAATACTGCTTTTTGTTTATTCAAACTTAGCCTAAGTATAGGTAAATAGGTGTAGCCATGTATCATAACCCAAAGGCAAAAAAGCTTTCAAATTTCAGACATAGGTAAGTAAAGTTAGACCCATAAGTGATACTGTCTTTATAAATCTATACAAAGCTAAGAATTGTATCTTTGTGTTCCTACCTTTCAAATGTAAGTCCAAACATAAAGAACCTGGAAAGACTTCCGCCATCAGAAGAAAAAGTAAATCAAAGGAAGACTGAGATTAGCAGACAGACTAGCTACTCACAAAAAATATATCTGGAGGCAGGTCCAAATTAGCAGGAAAGATACAATTTATGTTTTCATTTCAACATTATTTTCTCATATTATAATATAATTCCATTAATTGCCAACATCCTACCTATGTTTACAGTGCAATTCAATCAGTCCCTGTTGATCCATACGCAACTGACCTCTCTGGTTTGCTCCTACAGATTTGAATTGTGAAATAATTCTCTAGTGATTGGTCTCCTTCCTGACTCACATTCTATAGAATGCCTTTACGAACCTGGGACCCCACACTGACCTCTCCCCCTCCCTGAGCACTCCCTACTTACACAAACAAATAAACAGAAAACAAACAAAACCTACTCTAATTCTAGATACCAGGCCCACACGTCATTTTCCAAAGCTCTGCTACAATAAATGTCTTGTCTCATGTCTTCTCCAGGCAGCTTTCCTGTCCACTCAGTTTCCATTAATTCTCCACATAGCAGTAGAGTATAAGAGCAGCCAAGATCTTAGCCTCCCTAAGGGACAAATCTACAACCTCCATCAATAATGAATTTCACCAACGTTTCCCAAGAGGATCAGGGTACAATTAAAAATGTTATAAGACCTTGCACTGCGAGAACCTAAGGGCGTCTGTGAACGAAACTGGCTTAAGCCCAATTAGAGGAATCAGTACATTTGTCTTCTCTTGGAACAACCCTGCTCTTACGGCTCCATCAATTCAGTATAAATCTGACTGTTCTTATCCAAGAAGTTAATAGAAAATTGCTCACAGTGGGTGACTGCCACCTTAGTTTCCAAGCAGGGACAGATGGAATTTCCCAGATGGCTTGTCACTGGAAAGGGCAATGCTGGATGAGACTTCACAGAAAGCTTGGTAGAGCAGAACACCTTCTTGGCCTTCACCCATGTCATAGCGAGAGATCTAAAACCGATTCCGTTGTAAACAAATCATAATTGCCTTAATAGGCTCAACAGCTCATCCTCCCCAACTGCTTCAAAGCGTTACAAATCCTACACTGAAATTAGTCAATATTTATCAAGAAACCATCATGGGCACATCTCCTTATTGTGTAAAAACTGAAGCAATAGATTTAGTTATCCTGCCCTACTGAAACTTGGGTTCAAACGAGATAGAAAAAACATAACAGTATAAACAAATCAAACAGGCACAATGGCATTAACTGTGGTAATTGTTTTGCTAAGTTGGGCAGATGAAGTAAGATCTCGGAGGAAACAGTAGAAATGGGTATGAAGGTCCAGAAAGAATGCAAGCATCTTGAATAAAGAGAGAGATGCCTCATTAACTGATATGGAAGAGAAGTTAAAGGAAATAATTAATTTACTTATTCTTTAAAAGTTACTTATTGAGTCCCTGCTATAAGCCAGACATTGTTCTGGATAGGAAGGATTCAAAGATAATGACAAGCGGCATACAGTCTGCAGGTGAGAGACAACTGAACAGACACTTACAAATACGTGATAAACGCTCTTATCCTAGTAAACCTAGAGCATCATGGAAATACTTATGGAGTGCATATCCATTCCAGACTGGTGGCTTTGAGGAAGGTTTACTTTGGGTGACCTTGACTGAGTCTTTAATAGGAACTGGAACTGGTGTGATGAGGTGGGGCAGAAAGGAGAATAGGGCTTTCTAGGATGATGACATAGCATGGTGAAATTCAGAGAGACGTGAGAAAGAGTGTAATCAGAGTACTACCATAGGTGAGATTGACTGAAATCTGCACTGAGAGTGGAAAATGGTAAGAGCTGAAGAGGGGGGCATCCTGAAGGCCCTTTTAGGCTTTGCCAAGGAGTGTGGGTCTTTTGTGCTTTTAGGATTAATTTAAGCACGAAAGTGACTAGTTTTGTTCTTAGGACAGATCATGATTTGGGTAAAGAAAAAGGAGACAAGAAGGAATGCATAAAGAACAATTAGAAGAATATTATGATGATCAAGGAAGAAATTATGGAAGTTTCAACTAGACCAGAGGTTGGAGGAACAGAAAGAAGAGAACAGACATTGAGAAAACAGCAGTTAGGGAACTTGGTTTCTGGAAGTGAAAAGGAGAATATTGGGAGATATTTGGCTCTAAGTGGAAGAAAAAAGCAAAGAGTAGTAGTTATAGGTAATCAAAGAGAGGTGTGTGTGTGTGTGACTATGTGTGTAAATTGTAGTAGTTACAGACAATAATGGAGGTGTATGTGTGTGTGTGTCTACGTGTAAATGGTACTAGTTACAGGCAATAATGGAGAGGAGTATGTGCAATTATGTGTGTAAATGGTAGTAATTACAGGCAATAAGAAAGAGGTATGTGTGTATGTGACTATGTGTGTAAATGGACATTTAGATGTGTAAGTAGGAGAGGTAGAAATGGAGACAAAATCATGGAATCACTTATAGAATGAACTTCTGCAGAGGCAGGAGAGGCGATGCAGAGACGGAATCAAAGGTGACTGAAGTTGGAAGGCAAGAAGAATGGAAAGAGAGTCTGTGGAAACAATCAACTCTCCTTGTGACTGTTAAGTTGGAGGAAGTCAGTGCGAAAGGCTTAGAAAACAGTTGAAATGTATTATTAGAGAAAGGGTAGAAAGCCAAGGTTAGATATTTTTTAATTTAAATGTCATTTGTAAATTAGTAGCTGAGGCTCTGCAAGTGGGTAAGCTCCCCGAGGCACTGGGAACAGAGGGAAAAGAGAAGAAAGGCCACAGTGTTTTGGGAAATATACACAGTTAAATTCAAAAGAGCTGAGACCAGAGAGATATGAGAAGTGGCAAAGTAGGGTAGTCCTTAGCCCAGACTAGGGTGAATACTAAGAAGGAAGGTATCACTCCCAATGTCAACATCAATGAAAAGAAATATAAGACCCCACAAAAAGTCATGCCTCAGCAAAATTATAAGTGATATCATTGAGAGGGTGAAGATGGGAGGATAGGGTGAAGAATGCTCATGGTAAGGAAATTAAATTAGATCATATTTTTATTGTAAAGAGCACTAATTGAATACCTATTATGTGCCAAAGGCAGAGGTCCAAATTTGCATAATAAAGATTTTTAACAAATCTATATCCTCTAGAATCTCAACACTAATTTGGAATATTACTTTCAAATTCACTTCATTATTATATCTTAGAGGCTGTCTTGGTATGGCTTCCCCAGCTTACCAAAAGAGATTGAACGAGAAGGAGATAAATCGAAACACCTGATAATTCTAATATTTTTTTATGCTGTGGATCAGGACCTCTAATGCTTTTCTCAACCACATTTCTATGATGGTAACTATCTTAAAAAATTAAGGTGTAATATAATGAGTGTATTATATCATCGAGTCAATGAAATGTTGTCTATGGTATCTTTCATATGTATGTTTCTATTTGTAGAATTCAAGGTCACAAATGCCCCATGGGAAAATAAAACAAGGTTCTATTCTGATTGAGTAGCATCAATAAAATGAGATTTCCTATCAGATTTCATTTCTTGAATTTAACAGGTTGCGATAGCTTACTCTAACCTGGGACTTTCTATTTATGTTTTATGTAATTAAGTAGGATGTTGCATAATTCCAGCAGTTGGCTGAATAACCAGTTAGCTTCTGACAGCTGATATATTCAAAAGCAAGGGAAGGCAAAGGTCCCTTAAATTCCAGACACTCATTCTTCCAAATAATCACTGTTGCTTGATACTTATTAAGCAGATACCATGTGCTAACATAGCAGAGATATAGCATATTACAAAGATCTTTGTCCTCAGGAGAAAATGAGAAAACTTCAAAGGTACAACATATAAATACAGAAATTCTAAAGACCTCCAAACCAAATATTGACCATAATTTAAAGTGATTTAAATTTGTTCTTCTTTTTCAGCAGTCCTCTGATACTTTCAATGAATAAAACTGCAAGACTTTCAAAAACATAAAGTTTGCATCTCCATGATAGCACTCAAAGTAAGGTATTCCTTGGCCCAAAGGTGGGATGTTGGAAACCTGGCTAGACTCACACACTGGCTAACAATTTCTTCAGGGGTTTAAGATTGTACCTGAAAAAACAGAAACTTATAATATATCATAGACCTTTGGAGTCTGTGATGGTTGATTTTATGTGTCAACTTAGACTGTGTGTGGCTGAGATGAACATTTGAATCAGTGACCTTTGGGTAAAGCAGATCGATCTTCATAATGTGCTGGGCCTCATCCAATCATCTGAAGGCCCGAGAAAGACTGGCCTCCCCAAGTAACGAACTTCATCTGTACCACTGGCTCTTTGGGTCTCCAGCCTGCTGGCCTACACTGAGGGTTTCTGACTGGCCATCCCCTACAATCACATGAGCCAATTCCTCATAATAAATCTCCTCTCTCTCTATAAAAACATGTACACACACACAAACACACACACACCCTATTTGTTCTGTTTCTTTGAAGAACAGTGACTAATGCAGTCGACCTTAGGTATGTAAAATACTCAAACACCAAAGGTGTTTTACTTGTTTAAGTTGGAGTGTCTGTTCCGTTTAAGTTTAATAGAGATTAACAGGCCCACATTTATGATTGAGCAGTATAAATAGTTAATATTTGTTGGCACACATGCTATCTCATTTAGTATTTACAGAAGTCCTACTTGCTAGGTAGTATTATTATTATACCTGTATTACAGGTAACATTTCTGAATGTTTGATTGCAACATGAAGTCTGGAGTCACACTGAGTCAACCTTGGGCTAGTTATTTAACTTCCCAAAGTAGCAGTTTCCTCCTCTGAAACAAAGGCAGCAAGTACCCTCTCATATGCTTGTGTAAGAACTAAATGAGATGTAAAGCATGCTCAGCACTTTGACCTGTATCTGGACCAGAGTATTAATCATATGCTGCTGATGCTATCATTAAACCATTAAAGCATGAGGTATCTAACAGGATAATGAGGTGTGGGCAAAAGATTATTTATTCTTATGTTCAGTATGTCATATGATTTCAGGAATAACTTTTTGCCAAATCAGTTTGTTCAGTGTTTCTATATAGCCTATATTTCTTGACAAGTGTCCTATATACATCCAAATGCCTATCTGCCAAGGCTTCCTACAGAAGGTGGCATATTGATAATGTACTTCAAGATGGGAACTTGAAGGATATAAAAAGGATTTGACATCTGGCATGGTGACTCAGTTAATTACTGTGTTGTATTAATTAGTGTGCTGAATCTCCTGAGCCAACACCATGAGTCCAAGCAGAGTAACATTACATGGGTTGGTGAATAAGCACTTTAATAGTGTGTGCTAATTCCAAATTTGATTTAAGAATGGATAAGGAAAGGGTAGAAGGCCATATATTTTATAAGGAAAACTTGCAATATGAAATATACATTAAAATCATGTCCAGATTAAAAAGAGGTAATAAAGTTGCAGAAGTCTTTGAATTAATTCATTACTTCTCAAATAATCTATGAAGTATGATAATGAATATTTTGCCCCAAGTAAGAAGAAAAGAGCATACTTCTAATTTTCTAAATATTTTTTTCTCAGAAATTTTTATAAATGTAGAATTCATATAAAGAATTCCCCAACAACTTTCCCAAGGATTTTTACAAATTTAGAATTGCTGTAAAGAAATCCTCAACAATTTTATCATTCTCAAATCATGTTACAGATGCTGTTGAGAAGGCAGTGTGGCACGGTCTTTAAAAATAACGATTCTAGAATCAAAAGTCCTGAGTCTTTATTTTCTTATCTCTAAAATACAATTTAAATAGGACCAAATTCCCAAGTTCGTTTGGAGGATTAAATGAGCTAATCCATTTCCAATTCTCCATACAGTGTCTAGAAAAGAGTAAGTATGCAAAATAAGTTAGCCGAAAGATTGTTCTACACTAGTAACAGTACTACCAATAGGAAAACTACTAGTATTTAATGACATAAAATCAGAAGTAAATTCCGGAAAAAGAATATTATTGCAGAAGAAAATATTTTTAAAGAACGTTTTGGCAAAGCAACTAAGTTTTAAAATAGAGAACAAATGCTATCATTTAAGGAAATAACATGAATAAAATATTTAAACACTAAGACAAAAGAAAACTGGGATATTAAAATTGTTTTCTATAGAGAATAAAACCCACTTCTGGGTTTTGACGCCCTAAGGAGTATTCATACACTTCAAATAGTATCAAAAGTTCTAGAAATGTCATATCTACAAATTGAATCCTTTAAAAAATATTAAGTGTGGCATGAAATAGCTTTAGAGTGATGCAGGAGCATTAAAAAAACAAAATGGTATCATCTATCTAAAAAAAAGGAAATTGTTCCACTGAAAAATTAAACTTTCACAAATAGGTTTATTTTCTACACACCACAATTTAGCATATGCTAAAAATGCATAAAAGTATCACTCTACATACATACATACATAATTAATGGTATAAAGATTTCTCAAAAATTGTATTTTTATATAGATATAATTTTGATACGGTACAGGGAAAACATTCCTCTCCTACATCAATAAGCAGATGCCACTTCAGTAGCAGTATCCTTTTGAAGAAATACCAGAGAAATGAATAAAGATTGTGTTGGTGTCTGATATACAGTGATAAAAAGATATGTATCTTTTGCCTAAAACACTTTTTAAGCAATGATAGAGAACCAATAGAAACTTCCAGATTCAGTAGATTTGGGATAACATTTAACACAACCTTTGATGGTTAGACAGTCTTCCTCTTGCCTTTGCTTAAGAAGTCAGTACAGTTAATACAGCTCTCTCAAAGGAATCGATAGACCAACCAAGGTCTGCACTGTTTGTGGGGCCACATTTCAAATCCTTTTTGAAGTGTACTGGACCACTAAGAATTAAATTGCCCAGACTTACATATTTCACTTGGCTTATTAATGTATTTGGTTCTTAAATACATATGAAATCTCCTACTTCATCCTTTCACATACATGGATAAACACATGGATTTAGAAAGCAAAAAGCACACCCTAGAATCTCACATGCTGTTTAAAAGTTTGGTGACACAAATATTTCTCATTTATTCCAATCTTTACTTTTAGTTGAACCAATACCCTCTGTCTCATCCACATGGCACTGAATGAGCAGAGATCCACGTGTCAGTTTTTTTCATGTAATAACCTAAAGAAGAAATGTCCTCATGTAATAAACTGAAGAAGAAATGCAATGCTGCTGAGTTCAGGACATTTTTCAAAACAGTATCTGGGATGTTTCACGTCCCCACAGTGTAGACTGAATCATTTAGCAGCCATGAGCTTCTTCCTACATAAATGTCATTTAGAAAGGACTTTCATTTTATATATGTAATTTCTGGATCTCCTAAAGAATGTAAAACATTTTCCCCCAAGTTTTATCACTCGTATTATCACTTATAATAGGAGAGTTCTTAATATCCTAATCGCTGGAACTTGTAAATGTTAAATTGCCTGCCAAAGGGGAATTAAGGAAGCAGATGGATTTAAAGTTGCTAATTAGCTGACCTTAAAATAGGGAGACTATCCCAGATTACCTAGGTGGGCCCAATATAATTGCAACAGTTCTTAAATACGGAAGAGGATGACAGAAGAGTCAGAGTCACAATGTGGATGTAAGGAAGACTCAACCAGCCATGGCCAGCTTGAAAGATGAGCCATGAGTCAAGGGTTTTGAACAGCTTTGAGAAGCTGGAAAAGCAAAGAAAACAGATTCTCCCCTGGAGACTCCAGCAAGGAACTCAGCCCTGCAGACCCTTTGATTTTAGCCCAGTGAGATTCATTTCAGACTGACTTCAGACCTCCAGAACTGCATGAATACAAACTTATGTTATTTTAAGCTACAAAGTCTGAGGTAATTTGCTACAGCAGCAATAGGAAGCTAATACAGCCAATTAAGACATGAAGTTTAACCACAGATCCCAGCTTTCTATGACTCTTTAAGACATCTACTAAATCAATTGTCCATATAATCTTACCTAGAGGTAGATTTCTGATCTTAGAACTTTTACAAAAAAGTTAACAACACAAAGTTGTGATGCTAATCATTCATCCTTGCTCTTAGAGGTACAAATAACACTACCATGGAATAACAAGGTTGTTTATTTCTTGTTCCTCATGCAAGCCTGTAATGTATGACAATTAATTTGTGTCACATTAAAAAATAAAAGCATTTGTATATATTATTAAATCTGAATAGTGTTAGTCTGGCTAAGCAGATAGAACAACCACCTTGTAAATTACCTTACTAACAACCATTTAGTATGATTAACCTGTTTCCTTCTAAATTCTGTGTACATAACTGTCTCAGACAAACCACTTGGAAAATATCCAAGTTTTGTGGTCCATGAAAAAGAAAAAAAACCAATCTGTTATTTTTAGTGATTTCCCTGGGAAGCAAGCAGAGATCATTTCTGAGCTATGACAAAATATTGAGTCAACCATCTCAGAACATCCACATACCAGGGAATTATTATTCAGGTCCATCTTCCCAGTGAACGGCCCCCAGGTTGTTCCTACAGGAAGTTGCTGCCGACTGTGAATTTTTCGTTCCCCATCTTTCTGAAACACCTCCAGCTCTCCTGCAGACAACAGAAACAAGAGGCGTTTAGTGTACTTTCTCTTGTGCTTTAACCACAGCCACTGCTTTTTGTGTTTGCTTTACGAGCACAAAATTCTCAGGATTCATATAAAAAGAATTATACTTGTCTGAATAACAACAGATCTTGTTATCCTGAGAGAAAATAAAACTTGTCCTTAGAATTCTATTCACATTTAGTCAAATTGCTTTCATGTACCTTTTCACACATGTCATCTACTGAAGTTAATTCTATTTAGCAAGTCCTTAAGAAACAGAAATAATAACACTTCCTCAAAAAGTATTGAGCCAATGCCAAAACAGACAGGCAAGAAACATTAAGACAATGACTTTGAGTTAAAATTCCTATATTGGGAGTTCCGGAAAGAGAGTGGCGTGAGCAGAGCGGCAGAAATCTCCTCCCAAAAAGATATATATTTATGAAAATACAACAAATACAACTATTCCTAAAAGAGAGACCAGAAGATACAGGACAGCACTCAGCCTGCATCTACACCTGCGAGGACTCGGCACCCTGCAAGGCGGGTAAGATACAGAGCCGTGTCCCGGAGGGACCCAAGCACTCCCCTACACCAGCGCAAAGGCGGGAGGAGACGATTTTCACAGCCGGGAGGGAGTGGAAGTACAGGCCCATGAAATAACGAGCCCGGGTGATCTGCGCCGGGAGCACTGACACACATCATGGTGTATCGGAGATTGGAGATATAGAGGGTGCAGGATCTGAGCCTGGGAATGCACTGGGTCCTAGCAGCCGGCTCCTCGTGACAAAAGAAAAGCACGTGCTTTTCTTTAGCGGTCTTAAAGAGATACGGGCCCAATGGAGGAAAAGGATCATTCCAGCACACTCGGCCCAGCAGGCTGGGAGCCCTGGATAATTTCGGACCCCTTGGCTGGTGACTGGGAAAAGGTAGCCTTACTGAGACTTCCCACAGAGATCAACAGCCTCCCATTCGTTCCCGCCTTGGCAGAGCTACAAAGGGCCTGCAGAGCGGTGTGGCTGCAGCTACGGACTAGTGGAGCAACAGCGCCACCTACAGCATCTTCACAGAATCTACTCCCAGCAGACATCTTTTGGTTTGGGGTTTTTTTTGGTGTTTTTTTCTCTATTCTTTTCTTTTCCTTTCGTTCTTTCTCTTCTTTTTTTTTTTTTTTTCTAAAGTCTTAAAGATCCCAGCTGACATACGTGGCACCTACCAGCGACCACTTCTATCGCCATGAAAAGACAGAGGAATATGGTACAAACAAAGCTTATCCAGACCCAGACACCAGAGAGGGAGTCTGAAGGGATGGAAATGCACAATCTTTCTGAAAAAGAATTCAGAACAAAAGTCATAACCATACTGATGGATATACAGAGAAATACGCAAGACCTGAGGGAGGAAGTGAGGGAACTGAGGAAAGACAATGCAGAAATGAGACAACCGATCGACGGGCTTAGCACCAGACTGGACGAGATACAAGAGACTGTTAATGGAATAGAAATCAGAGAACAGGACTACAGAGAAGCTGAGGCAGAACAAGATAAAAGGCTCTCTAGGAATGAAAGAATACTAAGAGAACTGTGTGACCAATCCAAACGGAACAATATTCGCATTATAGGAGTACCAGAGAAAGAAGAGAGAGAAAAAGGGATAGAAAGTGTCTTTAAAGATATAATTGCTGAAAACTTCCCCATACTGGGGAAGGAAATAGTCTCGCAGTCCACAGAAGCCCACAGATCTCCCAACACAAGGGACCCAAGGAGACAACACCAAAACATATAATAATTAAAATGGCAAACATCACCTACAGAAAGAAAAAAGATCACCTACAAAGGAAAACCCACCAGACTATCATCCGACTTCTCAACAGAAACCTTACAGGCCAGAAGAGAATGGCATGATATATTTAATATAATGAAACAGAAGTGCCTTGAAACAAGAATATTGTATCCAGCACAATTATCATTTAAATATGATGGAGGGATTAAACAATTTCCAGACAAGCGAAAGCTGAGAGAGTTTGCCTCCCATAAACCACTTCTACAGAATATCTTAAACAGACTGCTCTAGAGGGAAGCACTCCTAAGGCTAAAAAGATGTCACCAGAGAAAACAAAATCATAGCAAAGAAAGCAGACCATCCAAATACTATCTAAACGCAAAGAATAAAACACCTAGTACATAAAGAATGGAGGAGGAAGAATAAGAAGGGAGAGAAATAAAGAAACATCAGACAGTGTTTACAATAACTTAACAAGAAAGTTAAATTAGATTGTCAGATAGTAAAGAAGCAACCCTTGAAACTCTGGAAACCACGAATCTAAAGCCAGCAATGGCAATAAGTACATATCTATCAATAATCACCCTAAATGTAAATGGACTGAATGCACCAATCAGAAGACACAGAGTAACAGAATGGATAAAAAAGCAAGACCCATCTATATGCTGCTTACAAGAGACTCACCTCAAACCCAAAGATATACACAGACTAAAAGTGAAGGGATGGAAAAAGATATTTCATGCAAACAACAGGAGAAAAAAGCAGGTGTCGCAATACTTGTATCACACAAAATAGACTTCAAAACGAAGAAAGTAGCAAGAGATAAAGAAGGATATTACATAATGATAAAAGGGTCCATCCAACAATAAGATATAACCATTATAAATATATATGCACCCAACACACAGGAGCGCCGGCATATATGAAGCAAATACTAACAGAATTAAAGGAGGAAATAGAAAGCAATGCATTCATTTTAGGAGACTTTAACACACCACTCACTCCAAAGGAAAGATCAACCAGATAGAAAATAAGTAAAGACACAGAGGCACTGAACAACACACCAGACCGATGGACCTAACAGACATCTACAGAACTCTACACCCAAAAGCAACAGGATACACATTCTTCTCAAGTGCACATGGAACATTTTCCAGAATAGACCACATACTAGGCCACAAAAAGAACCTCAGTAAAGTCGAAAATACTGAAATTCTACCAACCAACTTCTCAGATCAAAAAAGTATAAAACTAGAAATAAATTTTAGAAAGAAATCAAAAAGGCTCACAAATACATGGAGACTTAACAACATTCTCCTAATTAATTAATGGGTAAATGACCAAATCAAAACAGAAATCAAAGAATATATGGAGACTAATAACAAAAACAACACAAAGCCACAACTTCTGTGGGACGCAGCAAAGGCAGTTCTAAGAGGAAAGTATATTGCAATCCAGGCACATTTAAAGAAGGAAGAACATTCCCAAATGAATAGTCTAAAGACACAATTAGTGAAATTGGAAAAAGAAGAACAAATGAGGCCCAAAGTCATCAGAAGGAGGGACATTATAAAGACCAGAGAAGAAATAAATAAAATTGAGAAGAATAAAACAATAGAAAAAATCAGTGAAACCAAGAGCTGGTTCTTTGAAAAAACAAACAAAATAGATAAACCCCTAGCCAGACTCATTAAGAGAAAAAGAGAATCTACACACATAAACACAATCAGAAATGAGAAAGGAAAAATAACAACGGACCCCACACAAAAACAAAGAATTATAAGAGAATATTATGAGAATCTATATGCTAACAAGCTGGAAAACATAGAAGAATGGACAACTTCTTAGAAAAATACCAACTTCCAAGACTGACCAAACAAGAAACAGAAAAACTAAACAGACCAATCACCAGCAACGAAATTGAATGGGTAATCAAAAAACTACCCAAGGACAAAACCCCCGGACCAGATGGATTCACTTCTGAATTCTACCAGACATACAGAGAAGAAATAACACCGATTCTCCTTAAAGTTTTCCAAAAAATAGAAGAGGAGGGAATACTTCCAAACTCATTCTATGAAGCCAGCATCACTCTAATACCAAAACCGGGCAAAGACCTCACCAAAAAAGAAAATTACAGACCAATATCCCTGATGAACATACATGCAAAAATACTCAACAAAATATTAGCAAACCAAATTCAAAAATACATCAAGAGGATCATACACCTTGATCAAGTGGGATTCATCCCAGGGATGCAAGGATGGTACAACATTCGAAAATCCATCAACATCATTCACCACATCAACAAAAAGAAGAACAAAAACCACATAATCATCTCCATAGATGCTGAAAAAGCATTTGACAAAATTCAGCATCCATTCACGATTAAAACTCTCAACAAAATGGGTATAGATGGCAAGTACCTCATCATCATAAAGGCCATATATGACAAACCCACAGCTAACATCATACTTAACAGCGAGAAGCTGAAAGCTTTTCATCTAAGATCGGGAACAAGACAAGGATGCCCACTCTCTCCACTGTTATTCAACATAGTACTGGAGGTCCTAGCCACTGCAATCAGACAAAACAAAGATATACAAGGCATCCAGATTGGTATAGAAGATATCAAATTGTTACTATTTGCAGATGACATGATATTGTACATAAAAAACCCTAAAGACTCCACTCCAAAACTACTAGAACTAATATCTGAATTCAGCAAAGTTGCAGGATACAAAATTAACACACAGAAACCTGTTGCTTTCCTATATACTAACGATGAACTAACAGAAAGAGAAATCAGAAAAATAATTCCATTCACAATTGCATCAAAAAGAATAAAATACCTAGGAATAAACCTAACGAAGGAAGTGAAATACCTATACTCTGAAAACTATAAGACACTCCTAAGAGAAATTAAAGAGGACACTAACAAATGGAAATTCATCCCATGCTCTTGGCTAGGTAGAATAAATACTGTCAAAATGGCTATACTACCTAAAGCAATCTACAGATTCAATGCAATCCCTATCAAACAACCAACAGCTTTCTTCAATGAACTGGAACAAACGATTCTAAAATTCATATGGAACCACAAAAGATCCCGAGTAGCCAAAGCAATCCTGAGAAGGAGGAATAAAACAGGGGGAATTACACTCCCTGATTTCAAGCTCTACTACAAAGCCACAGTAATCAAGACAATTTGGTATTGGCACAAAAACAGACCCACAGACCAGTGGAACAGAATAGAAAATCCAAACAACCCAAACATATACAGTCAACTAATATTTGATAAAGGAGCCATGGATATACAATGGGGAGATGACAGCCTCTTCAGCAGCTGGTGTTGGAAAAACTGGACAGCTACATGTAAGAGAATGAAACTGGACTACTGTCTAACCCCATACACAAATGTCAACTCAAAATGGATCAAAGACCTAAATGTAAGTAATGAAACCATAAAACTCTTAGAAAAAAACATAGGCAAAATCTTCTGGATATAAACATGAGCGACTTCTTCATGAACATATCTCCCCGGGCAAGGGAAACAAAAGCAAAAATGAACAAGTGGGACTATATCAAGCTGAAAAGCTTCTGTACAGCAAAGGACACCATCAGTAGAACAAAAAGACATCCTACAGTATGGGAGAATATATTCGTAAATGACCTATCCAATAAGGGGTTGACATCGAAAATATTTAAAGAACTCATGCACCTTAACAAACAAAAGTAAATAATCCAATTAAGAAATGGGCACAGGACATGAATAGACACTTCTCCAAAGAAGAAATTCAGATGGCCAACAGGCACATGAAGATGCTCCACATCGCTAATCATCAGAGAATTGTAGAGTAAAATCACAGTGAGATATCAGCTTACACCAGTGAGGATGGCCAACATCCAAAACACAAACAACAACAAATGTTGGCGAGGATGTGGAGAAAAGGGAACCCTCCTACACTGCTGGTGGGAATGCAAATTAGTTCAACCATTGTGGAAAGCAGTATGGAGGTTCCTCAAAAAACTCAAAATAGAAATACCATTTGACCCAGGAATTCCACTCCTAGGAATTTACCCTAAGAATGCAGCAGCCCAGTTTGAAAAGGACAGATGCACCCCTATGTTTATTGCAGCACTATTTACAATAGCCAAGAAATGGAAGCAACCTAAGTGTCCATCAGTAGATGAATGGATAAAGAAGAGGTGGTACATATACACAATGGAATATTATTCAGCCATAAGAAGAAAACAAATCCTACCATTTGCAACAACATGGATGGAGCTAGAGGGTATTATGCTCAGTGAAATAAGCCAAGCCGAAAAAGACAAGTATCAAATGATTTCACTCATATGTGCAGTATAAGAACAAAGAAAAAAACTGAAGGAACAAAACAGCAGCAGACTCACAGAACCCAAGAACGGACTAATAGTTACCAAAGGGAAAGGGACAGAGGAGGATGGGTGGGAAGGGAGGTATAAGGGGGATAAAGGGGCATTACGATTAGCAGACGTAATGTGGGGGGGGCACGGGGAGGGTTGTACAACTCAGAGAAGACAAGTAGTGACTCTATAGCATCTCACTACGCTGATGGACAGTGATTGTAATGGGGTTGGTGGGGGGGACCTGATGAAGGGGTAGTTTAATAACCATAATATTGCACATGTAATTGTAGATTAATGATACCAAAATAAATTTTAAAAAATTCTTATATTGGATCACCAATGTAATTAAAAAATTACAATTAAAGATATATATATACCTGAGACAATAAATTTTTAATAGTTATTAAAGACTTCATGAAACACCGGGAGAGTTTTTGGAAGTTCTTGATCATTTTCTAAAATTACTACTAGTTTCAGTGGCTAAAACAACATGTACAGAAAGGAGAGACGTATGTTTTCCCAAATAGAAAAGCTTAACCAAAGTCATTACTTTTTTATATTTGGTACTTTAGGTAAGATTGTGTTACCAAAGGGGTTTTGTACAAAAACATATAAACAGCCAGTTTAAGATGTCTTCTTCCTTTCATTTCCTTCAAATTATTATTTTGGTATCAATTATAGGAAATAGCAGGTAAAGACAAAATACACATTGGCATAAAGTAGGAATTCATCAAGTGTTCACTTAAGAAATAATGAAAGGATTAATAAAATAAATAAATAAAACCTTCAAAACTTAAAAGAATGGCCATCAGCCTAAATATTGTTTAGGATAAACAAAGATTACAATTAGGAATTAGAGCCTTTCTTTTTAAATAATTAAATCTATGATATCTATGCCCTGAAAGTATTACTAGACTATATTATCACATCAAAATTTTTATATTTTAGAACACTAATAATATAATATTTTGGTTTTTTAAATGGTATTTCTTCTCAGCCTGAACAAGAGTAGATATGAAAATGGGAAGGAATGGAAAGAAAGAAGAATAAATGGAAATCCACATAGAATAGATAGCTGGGGAAAGTTCTAAATAAAATAGAATGTAATTACATTTTCTAAATGATATCTAAGTCAGGTAGGTACATATATTATGAAATTTTTGCCTTAATCTTGAAAAGTTTCTTTTCAATTTAGTAAACCTCTTTCAATATGGAGATTTATCTTGATGTTTTTAAAATCAGCACCATCAACCTGAGTTCTTTATTTCTCTATATTCGTGTCACCTCTTTTGATAGTTAAAACACCAGCCATTATTTTCATGTTTATTATTGCTCATCTCAAAAACCAAAATCAAAGTATATTAATCACAATCAGCTTAATAACGTGTAATAGTTAAAAGTCCATTATGAAACATAAATTTATCTGTACCTGAAAAAAAAAACACAGTGGAAATAACAGTTTCACATTCACAGTACAAAATTTAAATTCAAGACTACACCTCCTTTCTCCCTTCTTCTTACACTCCCTCCTCTCCCGCTGGTCAAATATGCTATAAAATGAAGAAGTCATTGAATTCATTAAATTAAGACAGACAAACACCTCCCATTCTTTTTCATTGTGATGTCTCAGTAGATAAATATGGTCAACAACAAGGAAGTGGACCTAAAAATATTCAGTAAGTCTGAGCTTCTCAAAGATAGCTTTATAAATACTTATGTTAAATAATATATTAATGCTTAAGTTCATTAAGTATTATTCAAAATCCCAGGATCTTATCTGAAGTCCAAGGAATATAATTCTTTGAATAATATTCAAAGTCCAAGGAATCTGAATCTTATTCAAAGTCCAAGGAATATGGAACAATAATAATTTGTTGTCTGGATGAGGAATAACAAACCCATTTCTGAGCTTTTCCCCTGAAAATGTTATGCATCCCTGTACAATCTTTTTGATTAATGCGTTGGAATCAGAGGCTTTGTATAGTAAAGCCTCAAACACAGAGCATGAGAACAATATGTTATCACATCATAAAGGACTCAGGGGGGAATGTCCCTCAATATATGCATCCATATTCATGTGACAATGTAATTATGTAAATCTTTAGTATAATTTTTTCTATTTTAAAAATAATTTTAATTGCTGATAGAAATCATTAGTATATTCCAACTATTACTTACATTTTAAACAATTTCTTTATAATTTACCATTTAAAGGTTAACTACACTTCAATCCCTCAGCTAAACACTAGTTAAGAATGTTCCTTTGTACATAAAAATTATGTCCAAATAATTGGGTTGTTTTTAATACACTAAAAAAACCCACTCATGTCACATTTAAGTAATACTAGAGGAATCATTACAATTTTTGAAAACCTTTTAAAAAGTAATTCATCCTCACTTTCTGCCACTGACATTTTTCATTTGAAAAGGGTTCAGACTCAGTCAAACAGTGACTTCTTATCTATACCTGTGGATTTACAAGCAGGTCTGTTTTAATGGATTAAGAAACTACAAATTTAGGGCAGATCATGAAGCGATACCCAAATATCGCCAAAGGTTTTAAGGTGTCTTTGACAATGCATTGAAATGTTGAGCAGACCAAAAAATGCTTCTATGCGCTCTTAAGATGGCCAAAATGAATGGCCAGAAACTTGAAACCATTCAGTAAATCTTCTCAACTTTATCAGACAAACAGGAAAATCCCAGTCTCTGTTCTTGCTTATCAATAACTATTTTGTGGTTGGGGCAAATCCTTTTTATTGCTGAAGTAGTTAAATAAAAGTACTTACTTATTCACAACAGCATTATAGAAAACTGCAAGCATGCTGCAAATAATTAGCATTTATACACTTCCAAGGCTTGTAGGTTAGTGATAAGCAAGAGAAATAAGACATTGTATAAATGGAAGTTATATTTAAGTTACATGTTTCTGGAGTATAATATTTTTAATTTTTTCAAAGATTAATAAGTGTCACGAAATAGGGAAAACACTGCATTAAAAACAAGATGAATGTTTAGCTCCAATTCTACCCAGTAACTAGCTGAATGGCCTTGAATAAGTTGCATCTCTTCTGAGTCTTTGGTTTGTCATTGTTAAAAAGAGGTTCGCACTCACTGCTACTTGGTAAGGTGTCCCTGACACCATGATTTTCTTTCCCCAGGTATGATATATTAAGAGAGGTAGAAAGAACATCCGTGTGGTGTGTCAAAGACTCAGGTCCTAAAACCAGCTTATCACAAAATGGATGTTGGACATGAAAAGATCAGAGATTTCAAAACCAGAAAGCAAAGCTCCAATTCTTACTTGGTTTGTTTGTTCATTCTTTTTTCCCCCATTCATTAATGATACTAATATTTATTTACTATCTACTAAATACCAGACAAACAAAACAAGCCTGGACTGTGGATAAATTTCAGGAAATGTAACCCATAAGGCTTGGGAAGGAGAAGCCGTAAAACTGAGTGATTATTTAGATTTGAGGAGTTAGGGAAGGGAAAATTCAACGATGGCATTCAAGTATCAGGCTTAAGCAAATGAGATAGGGAACACAGAGAAAAAAAAGATTTAAGGGTAAGATGGGGAATGATGGTTTAGAAATAGGAGGTTGAAGTGGCTGTAAGGAAGGCAAGAGGTGAATTTAGGTAGGCAGGTACAAGCTTGGGGCTCAGAAGCAAGGTCTTAAGTAGGGATAAATGTTATTTATTCATTAGTTAAAACCAAGTTTGATCATATGCATAAAAGCCATATGATTGTTAATCTAGAAAAGAGTGTATCATGATAAAATAAGACGTAGGGCAGAGTTTCACACATCTTCAAAAGGTAGAGTGATAGTGAAGTAGGCCCAGAAAAAATTTAAAAAGTGAAAGAAAATAATGATATGGTGCCATACAGCCAAGGTATTGTTTGAGAATTTTAAAAAGAAAGGATGGATCAAATAAGCTTAAATTTATGAAGACAAGAAAAGGACTGGGAAGATTCCTTTTGAAGAGATGAATATCAGGGATACCTGGAGTGAGAAGAGTTTTGTAGAATGGAAGGTCAGAACACAGACTGGAATGGGTTCAAAACTGAAATGCAAATGAGTAAATGGAATAAGCCATGTGATCTTAAGCAAGTCCATTAACCCTTTGGACTTCGGTATCAGTGTACAAAATAGGAATTATAATATCTTACTCATATGATTACTATGAAGATAAACTTGGATAACATATGCAAAGTACTTAATATTTACTATATCACCAAAAAAAAAAAATCAAAGCATTCTAAGTTCATGTCCACAAGCTTCTATCATCACAGCTAACCAATCACCAGGGTCCGGGGTCACATTCCCTCTTTAACACCTCTATCTAAAATACTCCCTGGGACTAATCAGCCTCAATTCATTTTACTGCTCCAATTCAGGCTCCAAATCCCTTCCAGGATAAACTTATTTAAAACTCACTTTCATTAGACACTAACTGGTGCAGATACATTCACTGGCTCCCTTTTGACCATCCTGAGTCTTAACATGACCTCAACATTGACCACAGCGTCTTCCTTACTTCCTGCTCTGTTCTCCTTCCTGAATACATTCTACTTTCCTTTCAGAAAAACTTCCCTCAACATACCTTCCTCCTCATTGCCAATTTAACCCTACACCTTTCTGAGAATTGTGCAGACACATCATTTTCCTGGCTACCCTGGAAAACCCTGTTAATTGCCAGATCAAACCCAAAGCTATTCTCTTTCATCAGATGTTTCTGAGCTCCAGAAAAAACTGAGTTCTCCTTCCCTATGACATTTATCATCCAATATCACATGGTTTTGCATTGAATTATTCCCCAGGTTTCCCCTAAATGACTCCTTTTACCTCAACAGGACTATAAATACTTTGAACTACAGCTTTATTTTTCTATTTCTGTTTATTCTCAGGTAGTTAATATAGTTGGAGACATGATAATTGCAAAATACAAATTAAAAAGTTGATTGGATAAAGATTTTCATAAGTTCATAGACATAATTTTAGTACAGTTAAAGTTGATTTTAAAGACCAAAAAATAAGTTGTCTTAATGTGCATCTCCTCTTTGTATCACAACAATCCCACATCTCACTTGTTTAACATTTTACTATATCCATATCATTACCTCATCTGTGAAATACAGAGGATGAAAAATAAAGATTTTCATTCTCTGCCCAGTTCATATTTTTTCAACTATTCATCAAAATGGAGCCTTATTTTTAACATGCTGGGTACGTTCACACAAAATATTTGAGACACATAGGATGGACTAATCAATTTTGGTAAAAGATAATATTGTTAGTCCTGAGGGCTGCTTCTCTTATCTTCTTGATAATGCATACTTTTAAAAGTCTGTGATTACTCAAAGACTTATGATAGCTTCACTTAAAAAAAATGCTCTAAGTCAGAAATCACTACCAAACATACTGCAGCTTTAAAGATATCAAGCTATGTTTTTGTCCAAATAAAAGAAATTGGCTGGTGGAAAGAAATGCTTAAAATCAAGAGACATACCCTTAAATCTTTTTTTATGGAAGGTGCTCTCAAGCCATTGTTTTATTTCTTTTTAATAGGGTCTTTTTGATGCCTCTTTAGAAAGAAAAGAATATGAGAACTGTAGCACACCAAAGAGGAACGTACAAGATGTGGGCCTTTTAGCCCAGCTATCAACAATGAGGCCTCAACGAATTCAGCATTAAGTTGATGACATAAATGTATACGGTATTTACAGAATATCCCTTAACTCCAGGCTCCGATTTCATAGAAGGACATGATTGCAAGTAAATGAGATGACAGAAGATCAAACTTCATTTGCTGAAAATAAACTTTGGATGGGTTTGAACTTGGTTTTAAATCTATAACCAAATTTTAAAGCAGACCAGATGAATTAGCTCATCATGTTTATCAGGACTTACTAGAGCAGAAGGCTATCGTGTCAGAACCCATATTTATATTTTCTTCATGGTTGGAAAACATTATACATCATGGTATCAAACATGGACAGCCCCGGAGTCATGCTGAGTTCAAAAAGCGCTCAAAGATTCTAAAACTCTCAAAACATTTTCAAAGTCAGCCAAGGTGGCCGAAGTACGGCAGTTCTTGCTATTTTATGGTTTAACCATTTGACAGCTGCCTGCCAGACACATAAGAGAGTTAGATGATCATTTTGCTGCTGATTATCTTTATAGCCAGTGTCTTGCCACTAAGCGTGTTTCCTCAGCATTAATAACAGCATGTTCCATCTGCATTTTAAGACAAATGGTGCCATTTATATTATGCTGGGTTGATCCATCTCAAAACATAGTTTGGCACAGAAAATTATCATTCTTAGTAAGTGGCTACAAACTGCTTTAAAGGGATACCTTTTCTAATTTTCCTTCTCAATTTTTGAGTCATACAGTCATAACATACACTAAACTACAGTTTTGAACATAAACTTGAAATACGACATTCCCTATTCAAGTACTCCAGTCAAACCCTGATAAATCAGGCTGGCCATGCAGTGATCTTATCCTTTCTGACTCTTTAATAAATCGAACCTTGTAAGTTCGTACTGTTGGAAGTTGTCACTAAATGAAATTGTGACCTTATCCGGCACATGAACTTATCCTGCTGACAACTACATTTATTGTGTGGATAAGAAAGGAAAAAAAAGAATAAAGAAAAAAATGAGATATTTGATAATTCTGATCTTAGCCATATGTAACTCTAACAGATGGAATCTTTTTGATGTTCCATTAATGATTTGCCGAAGATGAGTCTCTACTTAGAGAAAAATGCTCACCCTAGGTAAGTGCTGGGGCCACTGCAGATGGTAGTAAAAGCGCATGGAGAGGTACTGGGTGACGGGAGTGAATCAGACGCTATTAGTCTAACACAGAGAGCTCTGAATTAGCTTGTAATTGCACTGGAAAAGATAGCATAATGGTGGTGGCAAAATAGAAACATTCCCTTCTCGTGCGATGCACTGAGTGCCTAAAAACTCTAAAACAAGCAGTGGAATTGTCCAAAACCTAGAGCAAGTTAAATTGCTGCATTTCTCAAGAATATATAAAGCTCACCTTGGCTATAGTTTCTAAAAAGTCACAAAAATAAAAACACAGCAATCACAAAACAGCATTGTTTAAGAAGAAAATTTCCATGCACATGCTACCAATATTGGCATGTATTACAAACTCAGGGACCTTTTCACATCATTATTCTGGCTGGCCTTAAGGATTCGTTCTCAGGCTATGATATGTCTGGATATTCTTTCTATCCTAAGGCCCAGTGAAACCTACAAATTATCATTTTCAAAGAGAGTAGAAGAGATAAAATGTGATTCTAGGTAGTAATATTACTACTGGTAAGAAAGCAGAAAATTTAAGGTGTTTTTAAAAGCAAAACCAAAATCTGAAATAACCAGAAGTCCTTCACCTGCATATTTCACAACAAAATCAGTTTCATACACAGAGAGCATGTTCATGACTGGGAGAAAGAAATGGCCTTTGCTCTATGGTCTGTTTTTATGAACAAAAAACCTAGCTCATCTGAGGTATCTGAAAATATTCACCTGGAGTGTGACTAGCTCTTGAAAATGTTTGGACAAGTCATTGGAAGGAGGTGCTGGAGTTTCTGAACACCTTTCAGCTGCTGGAAGGAGGGGGGCAGTCACCACTCTTTTGCTCAAGAAACCTGGCACAGTATATTTCTTTGCTGCTGGAAGCACCCCCAACTGTCCAGAAAACACTCCTTGTCACAGGTTGACCCAGTACCACTTCCTGATTCAAGTCCCGAGACACAGAGGGAGGCTCTGTTTGAGGAGGTGTGATTAGGGAGGCATCAGGGTGGACATGAGAGGTCTGGGCCAGCAGACACAGGAAACAGCAGTGCAGGAGCAACAGCCAGAAGTCACTTTCCCGTCTACCACAGAAGGGCCAGGGCCTGCAGAGCAATGGTCAGAGGAGGCTTGTTTTCTTCCGGAGGAAAACCTCTAAAGGAGAATCTCTGTGTAAAAATCACCCATACATCTGCTGGATGACAAAGAAGCAAGAATAGCTTTTAAAGGACATTTCATTTAGAACATCAGTGGACCTCATTGATATTTATCGCTTTGAATTTTAGGCAACATTTAGTTTTGTCTGTTAAAATTGCATGCTTTTTCATAGGATAGATTATTTTTTATTAATTTAGAAGAAAATAGCACACAATGGAACTTTTCACAAGCCATTGCTGATATTTAAAGACCATTGGCTTATGAGGTATTTCTTTAGCTTGATGCCTATATTAACCCAGATACAGTCATTTTTATATTGTGAGAGGTGATAGATAGAGATGAAAGGAAATAAACTGACAAGCTTTAACCGATAAACATTTTTAAGCATCCATTGTGATTAGGAGGAGTGTTGGCTGGAAGAATTTTGACCCATTTGGAATGGGGAGGTGACTTTTGGGGTCACAGCATTGGAGAACCAAAACATGGGGAAAACTATTGCCTCACTTTGAAAGCTTTTAATCTAATCCATGGAAGTCACAGTTCACTGTGAAGTTCTCTCAGCCAGTAACAGAAATGTGCCAAAAACTGAGCTAAAAGTGATATTCCATTACAGATTTAAAAAATTTTATCCAGAGAACAAATATCACTGCTTTAAAAAACAGTTTTTAAAAATAGAATGGAAAGCAGAGCCATAAAGAGATTTAAAATTTAGCATAACCATGAATATAGCTCCTAGGACACTTGAGTTCATACCTAACACTACTGTCCGTGCCCCACATACAACACTGAAATGTTTTATGAAACCTTGACGTGCGTTCCAGAATTTGGGAAGAATAAGTCCTGTGTAGTACTAAACATTAACACATTAACTGTATCAGCCACTTAATTCTCTTATTGTATGACATCTTCAATAAATACAATATATGTATGTTTTTATTTACACCTTCATTTACAGAAAGATTTAATATGTAGGTTATAATACTGGCACGAAGTTTTTTTTTATTTCTATGGTTTCAACTTACATTGCTGAAAATATTAAAGAGTTTCAGGAAATCCTTCCAAAAATATAATTCCTAAAGATCAAACAGGCTGAAGTCATTTACTCATAATTCTGGAATCTTAATGCTTGTATATCTTCACAGTTATATATATTCTTAAGTTACACATAACTGGCAAGAGTAATTTTGCCAAAAGCAAGCTACCTGACACTCTGATGCTTGGGTGCAGTACATAAGTCTAGCTTTCTGTGTTTTGAAGTCCTTAGCTGTGCAGTATATTACTCTAAATATCCATCATTAGTGTTATGTTTAAACTCTACCATCTTTTGAAGCCTTTATGTTACCTCCTAATGAATACTTCCTGAGTCATATAGCCTTTCTGCCAGAAGTTCAGAGGTGATCTCTCCCTTTGAACTCTCACAGTATTTGATTTTTAACTCTAATATTTTTCACCATTTCTTCCTTATATTAATGATTTTATATTTATTATCTGTCTACATGAAACTTCCTAGATCCCACACAAAGCATTGCTCATGATAGAGTTGCAGAAAATAACTATTAAATATATATATATGTTTTTTGTTTTTTCATTGCTTTGGGGTAAATCATTGTTTTTAGGTCTTTAAATCAATCAAGTTTGAACACAATACTTTTTCACTTTAAAACAAACACTTCAATAGTTACTTCCCTGAGCGGTAAACGGTAGGTATAATTTTTATCACAATACTTACTGGGCTGGGGCTCAAAGCTAAAGTAACTTATTAAAGTAACTTGTTAAGCTAAAGTTACAAAATGAGTAATGAAACTAGGACTCCAACTCTATAGTTTTCTGACCCTCTCATGCCCATTTCACTTTATCAGACTGCCTCTTTTAAAAAATTTTAACAAGTTAACTAGGTGGAAGCCCTGACCTCAAACCCCAGTATCATATCAGCAGCCATTAGAGTGGATTCATTTATAAGATTAGCTGCCAGTCAATCTGGAAAGCAGAACGTGAGTTTTGAAGGAGGCAAGGTGGTAGAAAAGATTAAGCAAACAAAACACTGGGAAAGAATTGCAGGGGAAGAGTGGCAGAATTATTGTTTGATTACCAGAGTTCACAATAAACTTTTACATTTCTGTCCCCAAAAATTTGAAGAAGAAATCTAAGACACATGGTTTTAAAACAGTGTTCATCACTCCAACCCTTGATGGTCATTCTTCAGAGAAAATAATTATTAAACAAACCAAAATAAAAAATGGAAAGTCTGATTAAATACAGCATGCCATTACTAGCATAAGAAACGATAACCTTTTGTTCATAAGAATACTAAGTGTTAAAGGGATTTTGAGCATTCCGAAGCAACTTCCCATCTTTTCATTTGGTTGACAGTATTTTCTCTGAAGAACAGTTTCTGAAATGAAACTGCACATAGTGATTGCAAACTAGAAAATCTGCTGCCCTCACATTCTCTGCCTTGTGAAACATTTCTATATTGTACATCTAACACATTCAGGGGTTTAAGTAGGTATATGCATGGGTAGGTGCATATATATATTCTTCTTCTCTTCAGTTCTTTTTCTTTTACATTCCTTGGATCTTTCCCTTTCCAACATGAATATGACATATAGAAATGCCAGATCTTGAAGAAGAAAGAAAAGGAGGGGAGAGAGGAAAGGAGGGAGGGAGAGCAGAAGAGAAACGGAGAGGGAAGAAGAGAAAAAGGAAGGACAGCAGGCAGGCAGGCTGACTGATATTATTACTCATAAGCAGTTTCCATAAACTCAGAGCTTCCTGTGCAGATCTAAGAGTTGATCCTTCCCTCCACAAAGAAGGAACTGCTTCTAAAAATATTATTTCTGTGGAGTGGCCCCTAATAAGAAGTCACATATGCTCATTTGGGGCATAATAGGTCACCAGGTATTAAACTTCGGCAGGCATAATTATTTTCAGGACTATTTTGTTCTTAAACCTCACTCAGAACTTTATTGAAAGATTTTACTCATTCAAAATTATCTACTGAACACAGAATGACAGGCGCAATGCTGGATACTGGAGATACAAATGTGTGGGTGTGCTCCTTATGTGACTTACTGTATTGGTGCGAGAAACTTAGGACCCAACATAAGAAGTTCCTGGGAAAGGTAGGAGATCAAATTTGACCAGAAAGAAAAAAAATTTCCGAAGTCAACTTGGAGAAATCAGGAATGGGCATCTCAGAGGAGGCAAAGATGGCAAAGGACAGTATAAGCCCTCTCTTTCCTTGACTAGATCAGAAGCAATCTCTTTCAAAAATGAACACAACACAATGTTAACACAGGCATTTAAATACTATTCATTTTGTTACAAATAAAATTGTTTGCAAGGCAGAGGGTTCAATGAACTGGAAAGCATTGCCTTGAGATAAAAATTACTACCAAATTGGGAGAAACAAATGACTGGAATTTGTTGTAAAAACCAGTTTTAAGACCACAGAAATCACAACTGATGGTTTAAGTGTGTCAATATGTAAATATGTTAATTTTAGATAAAATAGTATTTCTAAATATTGTTGGACAAGATCTTGTAAGCTGCCTTCATTGTAAGTGATACCAGCCTTTTGTAATAAAATATTTTCTATTAGAACATTTTACTTTACTCTTTTTTGAGAATTTCATATAGACTTCTGAAATTGAGATACCATACTAGAACCTGTCACCTCAAGTATTAAAATCAGAGAGGTGAGCTCATCTATAGTATATCTACAACGTCCTCTCAGCTTACAGTGGTGCCTAGAGATAGAATCGACTCTTTTCCTCACTTGTTCCCCGGATGGGCTAGGTGAAGTTATTTATTCTCTAACAGACGAGCACTCTCAGAACTAGTGGTGTGATTCTTGATACCAGAATCAGGCATCCAGAAGTGACCACAATTACCTTAACTTCATATTTAGTACAAGTCAATCTCTTTTTTTAAAACGACATTTTCTACATTTTTAACATCATTATTATTTGATGACTATATATCAGAATATTCACAGGCAAAAAGATATTAAATATATAGGATATTTATAAAACTCTCCTGTGTAAATGAATAGATGTTGCCTACAAATACCAAGAGCTTTTGTAAATAAATATTAGAAACTAGAAAGTTTGTTTGCAATAATAAGTATCTGTAAAATTTGTATAAATATGTCCATTGGTGACATCCTTCAAAAGGCTTATGTTTAATGGAATTATGAATATAGATGTAAAGGTAACTTGTACTAATCTAACAAATAAATAAGTTATGTCTGATTTTTTTTCCTCTAACTTAATTTCTTCACTAACTCGATTAAAAACATAGATAATAAATAGCATTCTGTAGATCCATTTTGGTTTCTTTGAATCATTCATCTTAAATATCAGTTATCTGGAATAGAGTTAAAATAAATAGATACTGCACTATGGAAATAATTATGCATAGCCTTAATCAATGTAAAGAAATGATTCTCCACTGCTGAGAACATAGGCTTAATTTAAGCACTTTACTTTCAATTTATAATAACCCACTAAATGGTTTTTCACCCTCACTAAATGCACGTGTCCTGCAATTTTGTATTTTCTTATATGATGAACCTGACCCAAAAAAGGAAACCATGATACTTTCATGAGCATATTGGGAAATTGCATATATGGATAATAATAAGATGACCAATGGGACATTGTTAAATTAGATTTAACAAATTTTTACAATGATTTCATAAGTCATTATGAGAGTGGATTATATACATTTTCAGGATTCAATAATTCAGATCATATAAGAAAAACTTTATTGACTATCTTGAACATCAGCATATATTCTCTGTCTGTCCATTGACTTGAAGCTACTTCCTATAGGTATCAATTTAATTTTCTAGTTGTTCCTCCTAAGTTTATTGTGAACATTAAACCATATAGGTGAAAAAACCTCAATATAATGTCTGGCACATAGTAAGTGTTTAAGTGTTCCATGTTATAAATTTTATCTTAGTATTTTATAACTGAGAAAGAAAATGAAGCATATGGATAAAAACTACTTGCATTCAATATGTAGAATTCTTGACAATCATAATTACCCAAACTAGTTCTAGTTTTCACTCAGAAACACTTTAAACACTTTAATTCCAGATGAAGAAAAATTGAGCCATTAAAGATCATACTGAATCCAACAGGTGAGAGGAGCAGCTCTCAGAGTTGATTCTACCCACAAAAGCAACGGAAAGCTTCGGCTCACAGTAACCTCAGGCTGGTGTTTCTCCTTTACGTCACAGCTAAGCCAGGCAAAGGTATGTAGTTTGTGAAGGTCAACATCAAAGGCAAGGCACCCATTACATTTCAAGATAACCACGATTAACTGCTCCACTGACATTATCCTCATATTATAGACCTCCAAAAAGGAGAACATTAAGAATATGCTTATGTATTAGTGAAAAAAACAAAATCAACTATATTCAAAATAATGGAAAATATCTATCCTACCTTACTCTCCATCATATTTTTCACTTCCTTCCTCAAATATTCTTAATTATAAAATAACCAAGGTAAAATATGTAACATTTATTGAGTGCTTATTCTGTGCAAAACATGATACTGAGTCCTCTACCTTATAATGGCCTCACTTTTACAATAAACTTAGGAGGACCAATTGGTAAATAAACTGATGCCCATGGTAAACCACTTACATGAAAGTAAAGGCTGCTTTACTAGTTATGATCTTTAAAAAAATTTTTTGAGAACATTGGTCTTTATTTCTTCTCTGTTATTTAGTATAAACATACATAATACCTCCTCTTTCCTTCTAACTCCATATAACACATGACTCAAACTGATGCAATTAAATATGCCACAACATGGGAGAGAAGAGTTGGTCAAGATTAAAGAAGGGCTATTATCATCTATTATGTATATCATCCACTATGTAAGAGAAGGCTATTAGGAAGAAACAAAAGTCCCTGACAAACACTGCTAAACCAAATAACAATGATTAAATGTATAGTGGACAATTAAAGTCAGTGACAATTCTAATTTCTTAATGGGAAAAATGGCAGTATTCCAACATATACTCCTTCCAATATTTCATCAAAAATATTATTTACTATAATCGCTCATATTACTTAAATATCCCTCTTTATCAAAATCAAAGGTTTTTCCTTAACCAGAATCCTGTGAAAAGGCAGATTTATTATGATTATTACTATTATCATTATTTTTGGCCATTCTGATGAACAATTTGAACTTCTAAACCAAGGATGCTAAAGTACTTCAGGGAAAATAGTATTTTAAAGTACACTATTAGTTTATTTTTTTGAATTTTCAAAGCCAACAAAATATGAACAAATCAAGGGTACTCTACCACGACTGTGTTTATCAGATTACTATTAGTAACCCATGTAGGTCAGGCAAGATTTTGGTTCCATAAGCAAGCTGTGGGACAAGCACATGGCCATCAGTCCTAACCATACCATTTTCTGATTCATTCACTGAACAAACACCCGATGAGCTTCCCTTTTGCATGTGGCCCTATAATCATCATGTGTTTGGGGATCGCTTTTTTTAAGTAATTTTGTGCGACTGAAGATCATTAAAGCAATACTTCAAACCTAACTTGTGTCTACAATCAAGCAAACACTTCCCCCTTTATATTTAATCACAACTTATGAATCATTATACCTCTTTTTCTCCAGAACATGGAACTAAGAGTAGAATATTTTTAGTTTTCAGCCTCATTATGTGGAACTATGATCAAGTTGGCAGGACCAGAGCTAAAATTTGAAACAGGAGCTAGAAGCAAGAGAATAATATACATAAGATTTGAAATGAGACTACTTAATAGAATAAATTCTAAAGCACTTAAGAGAAATTAATTTACACACACAATGCAATTACAAGTAAAGAAGAGGCCAGCATCATTAGGGCAGGGTGAAAGAAGACTCCAATTACAAATCATGGTGATTCCTACTTGACCTCACTTAGAATATTGTTAGTTATAAATATATTCTACTGTGTGAAATGAAAATGACAGATGTTCATTTCTTTCATAAATATTCTAATACCCATGCCAAGACAGACCATCCCCTGAAGAGTTCAGACTACTGAGGTTTTCCAACTCTCATAATTAAGAAATCTATTTTGGACCATGCTATTTTATTTCAGAATTGTATTATTTGAAAAACCTAAACACTCCTGGTTTTGACAGAAATATTGTATAGAGTAGCAAAATAAGCAGGAAGAAACAGTCCTCCCAAATGCTTTTTGATAACGGGGTACTCCCAGTTAGAAGTGTTCATATTCTCCTTTATTCCTCACCAACATCCATCAGAGTACCTATCATACTGCGGTATGTGTGTGTACATACGTACCCCTGACAAATGCCAGTGATTATGTCTGGCTGACAATTACCAAGTTATACGGTTCAGGAAAGAAGGCATCATGACCAATTAACTTTGTTCTTTAGACCTAGTACTATATGTGGAATTAAGTAAGGATTCCATACATATTATTTGAATACACAGAGGATGGATGGAAGGAAAGAAGGGAGGGAGTGAGGGAGGGAAAGAGAAAAGGAAGGAAAATAGACTCTAAAGATACTATTTGCAAAAAAATATAGAGTAACTTCAATTATACAGGATAAGACTAACATTAAAGCAATAAATGAAGGAAAATACATAACTTAAATACTACAAAACCAAGATTCCTTCTTTTATACTCTATTAATTGGGTTAATTTCTTCCAAATATATGAAAAAGGAAAAGATAAAAAAGAGAGAGATTGATGAGTCTGTATAATCTGAATTGAGGGGAGAGTCATATAATAAAGTTCTCCTTGGCTGCTACATTCATGATTCCACCTTGTGCAACAAACACTCTTTCAATCCATGTGGGAGGTAGGCCAGGGGATTTGAATTTCCCCTCTCTTGAGAGGAAATAGAGGTAAATTTTTCAGAGATTGTTAGCCCAGGAGTTTATTTAACTTCAATTATGGAAAGGCAAATCAAACTAAATAGTCTACTAATGTCACCCACATATTTTATTCGCTTTAATTATGTATTTCAATAGATCCCTAGACATAAGTATCTTTTTGGACACTAGAAATAGCCTAATGAACTATCTGACTTCTTTAGAACACTTCTAGTTCTAAAAAATTAAAATTACACCCCCCCCCCACACACACACAAGTACAAGTAAAATTGTAGAAATCAGAATAAGATGTGTTGAATCAACGTCAATACCCTGGCTGTGATATTACACTACAGTTTTAAAAATAACTATAATCATAGGAAACTGGGAAATATGTATAAGTGATCTCTCTGAATTATTTCTTATAACTGCATGTGAATCTATAATCATCTCAATAAAATTTCAGCTAAAAATATGGATTTATAATCTTGAGAGCCCTTAAACTACTAATTTATAATTATCAAAAATAAGCAAACAAATGGATTTAACATATTCCACTATAGATAGAATAACCAACTGAAGCAAATATAAAATCTTTTTCCTTAGAATTTATACACTTGTGAAGAGACAAATTATCTTGGCCATTCAAATATCCAACTGATTAACTGAAGAGCTGAAAATTAACAGAATGACATCTCACTTTTCCACATTTATTGCTTATTTGTAGAACTTCAACTATAATATTTGTAACTCACTGTCAATGAATAAAAAATTAATTACAACAGCTGTCAGAAAATAATTATTTGCCATATAAGATTTGTTTATTGCATAAATAGTAAAGTATTCCCTCTTTGGAATCCAGTTTTATTCCTGCTGAGTCTGAAAAAAAAGTAATTTTTGACAATTTTTTTCAAAATGCTAATTTTGATATACTAATACTAATTACTAGTTTCTTCATGTACAGAAAGACTTTCGATAATACTCATTAATCTTCAAGTATCTTTTGGGAAAATTATTTCTACATTTACAAAATAATAGCAATTTCTTCAAAATGCAGGTGATTTAGATGGTATTTGGTGTCCTTTGCCTCATCTGTTCATTTTTGTGAGACTCAGATGCTATGAGGCAGATAAAGTCATTACAATACTGCAAGAAAATAGTGAAATATGAGAATATATTGCCACAATGGATTTAATCTGATACATTGTTTTAAATGGAAATATACTGCATGATTATACATTTTATGAAATGGCAACACAGATATTACTGCTCCCTGGTGAAAGATACTAAACTCTCCATTTGTTTGGCTGGTGTACGTATGGCCTTAGGTGAACACCTACAGGTAAATTGAACCTAATTGCTTATTTTCAGCTTCCTTGGTAAGTACTGCCTTTAAGCAAGATGTAAATTCATTTAAATAGATGTGTTCCTCTGAGACTCTGTTCAATAAGTGAAGTGTTTCTTGCAATATAAAGATTCTTCTTTGATCCAGGTTATTCATGACATTAAAAGTACATGCACAGCATGGCGAAACTGAAAGAGAATATGTTTTAAAGTCAGATGGACGTAGGTTTGAATTCCAGCTTTGCTATTTAACTTTGTGATAGGATAGGTAGTTAAACTGAAACTCAGAGTCCTCATTTATAAGAATGAGAGAAATAATACCTACAGGATTACTGTAATAATTAATTAGTATAATATGATGATAAGGTCTAACATAGAGCATGCACTTCAAAAAGAATATTATACCAGGAATAATATTAAGATGTATATATACTACAGAGTAGAATTAATATAGGAGATTTCCCCCTCTTCCATTGGTTTACAAATAAGCCCCAGATGCCTAATTCTGACACATGGATTCATGTTTTAGCTCAGGAAAAGAAAAGTTTGAACTTATAGGTCAGTCTGCAATAATAAAACTACCCAAACTGAGGGCCACATAAAACTGTTTCAAAGTCACGTAGTGGCATTAAGGTGAAAATGATGCATAATGTAAAAAACTCCACATTCATAAACATTTTTTTTTTTCAGTTAAATAACTTGACAAAATGGAAGCAAAGGGAAAAATATTTTCAGCTGCCATTTTCTGAATGTGGGACCTTGTTGCCAATTCTTGCTTTCAGCCACATGCTTGTATTTCTTCTTTGTGATGTTAGGAAGTCTCATATAAAAGATCTACCAAAGGGATGAGAATGCACTCTACCAAAAATGATTCCTTGACATGTAATGACCAGATTTTTCACTTAAACATTATGTTGTAAGTTACATGGCTTCTTTTAAGTGGAACAAGTATTTTAAAACAGGGTCTCCAGACTAAATTTCAAGGAGAGAATTAAAATCCATTCACTTACACTTATTAAGAGAAAGTATGTTTCATTTAACTCTTAGTAATTTTAACATAGTTTGATTATAAGACAAATATTATTATGAATTTGTTACATGTAACTAACACTTTGTAGTGTCTACTATGCCTACTGTGCACTATGTACTAAGCTACCTGCCTTGCTTGTACCATCTCATTTAATCGTCACAAAAACCATATGAAGCATACCATTTTTATTTAGCAGATGAAAGGCTGAGGCTTTGTGAGATTAAGTCACTTGGCTATGTTCACAAAACCTTGTTCCAGCAGCACAGCCTATATTGGGATACCTGTAAATATGAACTCCACATGCTAAATATCGTCCCCCTAAGTCCTTCTGAATATAGTTGAGCTCCCCCCCCCAAAACTCTGGTTAAAATTTATTACTGAATTATTTTTATATTAAAAATATTCTACCATGTAAAAAGTCTTTCATCTTGAAATAAAACAACAGAGCAGTGAAACAGACAGATGGAGAGAGACAGAGAAAGAGAGACAGAGGGAGAGACAGAGATCGAGACTGAGAAAGCGAGAGTGAGAAAGAAGCAAATAATTTGGATAAAAGCCTCCAAAGTAAAATTTAAAAGAAAATACAGAAGAAAACCAGATTTAGTAAGTAGCATTTCTGAAAAGAGAAAATAATAAGCTCTGAGAATATTCTGCTTTTTAAAATAAAGTTGTATAAAGCCCAGATTCTTTGGGCTGGTGTGGGAAACATGAATGAATAATAAAATAAATAACTGGATAACCAAGAAAGGCCAATGATCTAAATTCTGCCAGGCACACATAAGGGATCTAACATTTGTAAAATCATACAAATATCCTGTGATCTGCCTGGCTGATGTTGGATAACTTTGTGTTTAGGGCCCTATGAGTACCTCCCACACCAATATAATTATAACTTTGCAATAAAAAGAGGTATATAATAAATCCAAGGCTCTTTCCTCCAGCTCACAAAGGTGCATGTAAATTGTTGAAGGTCAGTTTTATGGGTTCGTTTGCTATCTATCATAGTCATGACTACACATAAAAATTGTCCTGTAGACAATAAATATGTCTCAGGCAAGGCCTTACTCTTTCCCAGAATCTGTAGTCACTGCGATGAAGCTGTGACTTCAAATGTGCAGTGGATTAAACGTCTATAGTAGGAAACATTTAGAAAGTCACTCATATAATGTTCACTCTAAACAAATTTCCTATGCGTGTGGTCCTGGTGGTTGCATGGAAGAATAGGGAGTCTCTGTCATTAATAAGTCTCCAATATGTCTATATTCAGCAATTTCAGGTGCCACCATCCCCCTTTTAGCATCAAATTAAGGTGTTCCATAAAATCAACTGAAGTATGTAAACCATGATGTAATACCATTTACAGTGCCTCAATAAAATACCATTTATCTATCACTATTGAACAGAACACAGACATTTTATGAGCAATAAATATTGACAGTGAGATCATAATATTATTGAGCTACTTAAGTATCCCAAACTATCTCTTTGGCATAAGAAAATATTCTTTAAATGCTCTAACAAACAAAAGGCGCAAGAGGCAGAAGAAAATATGAACCATTGTATTGCTTTAATTCAAAATGAAGCTGTATTTCTAAATAGATCAAAAAATTAGCAATGGCCTTAGAAATCTTAAAAAGCTTGCAGTGATAATGAATGAAGTCACAGACAAAGTTAGTGATAGTCTCTGGTTATTTCCTAGCCTCTATAGGTTAGAAAACATTTGTCTAACCTATAGAGGTTGAATAATTGAAATAAATTATCAAACTGTTGAAAAGTAAAAAGGTCTCTACCCTCCAGGATAGGAGATACTACCAAATATATGATAATTACACTTCGACAATGTCCTAAACATAACATCTTCCAGCCAGAGTAAATGAAATCTATGATTTTGGAATGGGAATTTTTTTCCCTTCTATTGAACTAAAGGAGGTGGGAAGAGATGAAGCCAGGCTACTATTTATCAAGGTT